>SJJU01006397.1:0-21589 GCA_012932125.1 Conopomorpha cramerella
TTTAGTATACAAGGTAAGAAGATTCCATTTTTATCCATAGGTATTTATTTTCTTCGGTTTTGATTACGTGTCACTTTAGTTCTTTTAGGTTGATTTTAGATTGTCTCGCTTTCAATAGTTCACATGAGTAATGCCACGTTGCATCTTAGCATCAGACAGGTCAAACGCTTGCCCATTTGTAATGAAAAAAAATTGCATTCAGATTCGCAATTTCTTGAATAAAATAAAGCATGCGGAACTCTCATAAGCGTGTCAGATCTTCGGTGTTGATGCTTAATAGTTTTGGTGTGCAAACTAAAGTCAATCTTTATTTGTACAGAAAAAGGCTCATTTTAAATTTGAACCTATAATGACAAGTTGTGACTTGACTCCACCAAATTGGTAATATTTGAAACTAAATGTATCTCGGCGGTGTTATTCGCAGACAAAATTGTTATTTGCTAGATATATGTATTTGCGTTATTATAATAATTCAAGTAAAATTTGTTGTTCATTGTAATCTGTTTGGTGATTTTCGCGTGATAGATTAACAAATATCCAATCATCCATCCGTATTAGTAGTTTTCACACATGGTCAAAGATAACTGTACAACTAAACTGAATTCAATCCCGCTTAAAAGGCGTGTGAGTATTTTAAAGTGTTACTTTTGACTTCAGCTGACAGTAAGCGAGGAGACACAAGACAGAAGGAGCTCGTACGTGCTGTCAGCGTCGCGCAACGTGAGCCTGAGCTACGTGGTGGGCAACGTGCACGTCGGCGGCCGCTACAACGTCTGCGTGCTTGTAAGTATACGAATGGGAGTTTTGCGCGGGAAGCGAAATGAGATGCAAGTGGCTTCTTTATTTCTCATTTTGAAAATTAATTTATGAATTGTTGTGATGTGGTGGAATTAGTGTATTAATGTACTGGTGATAAAAAGTAATGTAGTGAGAGTGAAAAGTAAAGGAGAGGACTTCCTACACATTTATAACAATAATATAAAGAGGAAAGAGTGGATTTTTCTTTGTTTGTTTGAATTGATTAGGCTCCGAAACTACTGGACAGATTTGAAATATTATTTTTTTTTATTTATATAAGTACATATATCTCGTTGTCTGATTTCCATAACACAAGTGCTTTAGCTACTTAACATGGAACGAAGACAATGTGTGTGTTGTTGTAAAATATTTATTTATTTATTTATACGTGTGTTTATTGCTACGACTTTAAAACCAATATAAATTGTCCAGGTGAACGTCCCGGAAGCGCAGGAGACCTGCGCCAAGGTTTACGGGCCGCCAGTAGACATCCCACTCAACACGATCGCTTATCTCGAGAGAAACAACTACATTATCGTTAACTGGTTGATGGCCAGAAAGAAGGCGTAAGTTTTATTTTTAAACTGTGAACAAGCCCTTGTTCACCATCCTTTCTGATGTTAAGCAGCGATATGGTTTCCGATGGAGCACACTTGTTCATTAGGTACCTATTTACCCGCGACTTAAAGACCTATGTTAGCATGATTTTTATCATCGTTGAGGATTTAATGGATTCTATGCTGAAACTTTCCATGATCATTTCTGGGGAAATGCCAATAATCGCTACTCTTGGCAGGCGGGTTGGCGATCGCAGTGGTGTTGTGGTTTAATTCACAGAGAGCGCTGCAGCGCGTCCTTTGGAGAGCTCCTTCGGTTGCCTCTTACGACCCCCATGACGGGAAAAGTTGGGCTGGGTTGGTGACACGTGTATTCTATTCGCAGTCACCATACGGCTGGAACTTTTATCACATCGATATTTCATTTGTGCACATTTTCCGTTCAATGTGAAATATAATTAATAATAATATGGACATTAGATAAACTTTTAAATATATAATAATCAGCTGATTGTGCTATTGACACATGCTGAAATGCAGTCTAAGAAGCAGTGGACTTCGTCGTAAAAGGTCATTCCTGGATCAGTCTGTATTGTCACTGAATAACATGTTAATTTCCAGTTTATCATCCTATATATTTTTATTTTCAATATTATGTGCCTGTTAAAATATAAAATTTTAGTAATAGTATTCGCGGTAGTATTGATTTTTACGGAATATTTATGAAAATATTGTTTTATCTTCTCAACCTTTATCTTAGTGTCCATAATATGCACCTTATTCGGATACCTTGTACCACACTGATTCGTGTCAGTTATATAATTAGTATCGCCTCGTGTGTTTAAACACACAATAACACACGCGTGCTATATCGACATTTTCATTTCCAGCCACCACTACGAAGTGCTAGTATCGGATCGGGTTATTCCCGAAGACGTGGTTCACTTGCCGAGCGACGTTCGTATCTACAACTTTGACACCGCCCCAGTGAAAGTGCCGGCGCCGGAAACGGCCGCCAGATACTATGTGGGCGTGCGGTCTGTCACTGCCGACGGATACGTCAGCAACCTTAGCGAGGTCGTCACACTTACTATTGAAAGTGAGTATACATCATTTGTTGTACGGTCGGCCAAGAAAATGGTCTATCAGTTTTGATGACACATTTGTCACTAAAACATCAATAAGGTAGAGTTGGTATATTGTGACAAGTGAACAATGAACCTTAATGTCTAATGACATTCATATGAATTCCAACCTTAGGGTGGTAGAGCAGATTCTTGGCCGACTGTACATATCGGTTAGGAACTAGGTACATGCAACGTGCATACATACACTTCACGCCTGTCTACCAGAGGGGTAGGCAGAGATACAGATCTCCATTTGTCACGGTCCATACCCCTTTCCCTTCATCTACATTCATACATCTTTTCATACATGACCTCCGGTTTCGAGTATTTTTCACGCCACCTTCGGTCAGGACATCACCAATCTGGTCAATATATGTCTTTCTGGGGCGACCTCTACTCACCCGGCCCATTACATCACCCATTTCAATATCTTTGGTCAATCGACGTACATCCATTCTCTCCATATGCCAAACCACCGAAGCATGCCCTTTTCAATCTTGGTCACTACATCTTCCTTCAAACCGCAACTTTCTCTTATCACTACTAAACACTATTCCTTATCCTGTCAATGTCATGCAACGTGTTAACGAATAAATGTAGCAATTATGTTCAGAATTCGAAGTGACAAAATAAATATTTCTCCAATGTTGGTATTTTTTGGTAGGTAGGTGTTTATTTTTTCTATAAATAGTTGCGCCCTTGTATCGCAATGTATACTATTGAGTGTGTGTGTTCGGCCGCGAGGAGTAATGTAGTGCGCCTTTAGGGACACCTATGTCCAGACTTGCACGTTAGTGATAGACAATAAACACACTTTAAATGTATAGAATATTTTTTACTAATAATTTTCGTTGTAAGTACATAAACAAGCGTCTGTGGTCCAGTTGGTCGGATACTTGACTTGTAACCGGGAGGTCGCGGGTTCGAGTCCGGCTACTGGACGTGTACCAATGGGACTCTTTTTTTCAGAGCCTATGTACGCAACGCAACGCTCGTACGGTGAAGGACAACATCGTGATGAAACTTGCACACCACAATGTGTGTGAACCCTATAACGGCGATGGGCTCACCCCCTGTCACGTTGGGTTAAATACGCTTGCGCTTAATAAGCAAGTGCCTCTGTCAACCCCGCATTGGGAATTAAAAGGTTGCAAATGTGAATAAATAAATAAAAGGCGTGAAGTGTATTTTTTTTTACATAAACAATAACTTATGCATACGTGTTATGTGCAGTAACTTCAAAGTTCAGATAAATTTTTAAATTCAGATATGGTAAGACAAACAGGTCTGCTATTTTCTATTCTACAACAGGAACAAGCGAACCTAATACCCCTCTCTTATATTATGCAATCGCCTCTGGATATAATAAAGACTCGACGAATCGACTGTGTCAAACAGCGTGAAGTGTATTAACCCTTTAACAGGCAGAAGGCTTGTATGAAATTCATGATTTTAGACTGTATTTCAACGGACTAAGGTTCAAAATTAGGTGGTATCTATATGACCTCTGTCTGGTAAAGGGTTAAAGTAAACTGTTAACGCATCACCAGGTTCAGCGGCGACGGACATGCAGAACCCGGCCACCGCCATATGGTGGGGTGCTATAGCGGCGTGCCTCGCGGCCGTGGCCATGGGCGGCGCGCTGCTCCACCTGGCTCTGCGTCACCGGCGACTGACGCGCTCCTTCCTGCGCTTCACCGCCGCCACGCCGCGCTACGACAGCCGACGCGGACAGGCCATCATTGTCGATAATGGTCAGTTTCACCTACGAATTGCAGACATCATCATTATCAGCCCATACTTGTCGATAACGGTCAGTTTCACCTAGGAATTATTGCAGACATCATCATTATCAGCCCGTACTTGTCCACGGCTGGACATAGGCCTCTACAATTGATAACTTTGCATACCTAATAAGCAGTATAAATAAAAAAAAACTGTTTCTGTATTTTCGTTTCAGGATGCTGTACAAAAAATATTATGCAAAGTTGTCAATTGCACGCCACTGTGATCAGGAATTGCAGTACCGACACTGATTCGTTTCCCGTGAAAAATGTCAAAACCGGGATTATCGATTGGCCGAAGTGTGTGTCCGAGGGAAATACTGTGATTTATTAACTAACATACTATTTTAGCGTTTGTTTACGATATATATATACATTCATATTTTTTTTTACGAATTTCACGAACACCGAACACCTTCATTAAAAGTTTTTACCGGATATAACAGCGCGAAATTAATCAAAGATATTCAGTTTACTCTCGTGGTACTCGCAGTTTATGCCATTCTCGCCCAAATTGCATTGTAGCTTATGTGTTATTACAAAGTATAAGCCATATTATTGTAAAGTTTTATTAAACTAGTTCAATACTTTTCGTGTGAAAGAGTAACCATAGCGTTGTAACGGAACTTTTATATACATCGGCTTATTTATTGCAGAAGAAGACGTGCCCCCCATCAGCGGCTTCTCAGACGACGAGCCGTTGGTGATTGCCTGAAGGTGAAGGTCGCGGCAGTTAGCGCGGCCGCTCGCCTTCCGCGCCGCGTGACGTCCGCCGCCACGCCGCCGCCACACTCCGACACGCCTACACAGCTGTAAAGAAGCTATCAACACCTCTTACTATACAATTTTTCACGGCTAATGCGCCCTGACAGATTTTATATTTCCGCATTTATGGATAGAAAAATAGAAAACTACTTCTGAAATAAATGTCAATATACCTATACATAATTGTGTGAATAACATTCAACAAAGTGTCCGGGCTCATTAGCCGCGGAAAATGCTACACACCTCCGGGACTCCAGGGTCAACTTAGCCCACAAAATTTGAGCCCGCGGGCTTAATTGACTAGATACGTTTTGTCTTCGTGGTCGACTCGGTCCACAGTGCACTACAAGTATGCTATCAATAACAAAAAATAGGTTCAAGTGCTCTTTTGGAACACATAGGTTCTGAACTGCGAAAAAGAAATCGATAAGTTTGCTCTCTTAAGGCCCAGTGAGCTATGAATGAATAGGTCGAGATGACCCACAAATATGTATGTGATAAATTTAACCCGCGGGCTCAAATTTTGTGGGCTAAAGCGCATAATGTCTGCATGACCTCCGGATGTCTAGTACACTGATCCATTCTTTATATTATTAAGTTCTAGTTTATATTTACTTGTTCGTGATATTTTATTTTTCTATGTTTTTGCCAGTTACATCGAAATTGTATCGCAGCTCATAAATAAGTATTATAATTTAATTTTCGCTTACGCTCGTTTTAGATAGCCCGGTGCGAAGTTTGTTAGGATGATGTAGGGTCGCACTAGTTACGCAGTCCGTTGACTGAAGCAATATGATAATGTTCAATGATGCCTTTGACCACGTTGTAAAAATATGATAATGTAATGACGGTGTCGCACGATGACGTAATAACTAAATCGTTATTAGATAGTATAAAAGTGAGCGCGCCTTAGTGCTTTGCTTACGGGCTGTAATATAAAGACTTGTTTATGTAGATTTAGTAACTAGTATCAATCAAGTACTGTATTTTTTGTACTTTCCTCATTGCTCATTGTTTATTAGAACTACAAAGTATATGCATTATTGTTTAATTTATTTGAATTGTAGAAGTAATTGTGTAATGCTTGGCCCCGGTTTGTTCAATCGCCATCAGGTTTGACAAGTCAATGAAAGGAGCGCTATTGTCAGCTGAACATTCGTAACCAGCCAGCGCTGATCAAATCTCTCATTTACTGCAACAACGCTACTTCTCAAAATGTGGCGGTTCGCACTATGAAAGTGGACGGTTTGCGAACCGCCAGGATGTGGAACGACTTGCCGGAGTCTGTTTTTCCTGTGCAGTACAGTCTGAAGGCCTTCCAAGTCGCGGGTGAATAGGTACCTAATGAACAAGTGTGCTTCCATCGTAGACCACATCGCTGCTTAACATCAGGTCAAACGCTTGTTCATAGTGAAAAAAATAATGTGACTGTTGAATAATGTGAATGTTGAAATAACAATCTTATTACTATTACTAAGGATTCTTTTCCCATTGACAAAATATTGTGAATTATCGCGTTGTTGCAGTAAATGAGCGAAATGTTTCAATCACGGTATCAAATAGATTGCGTTTAAAGTAACCGGGTGTTAGAACGATTTGTTGTAACTGTACATTATCAAGGTGTTAACAATTATAGCTTCGTAATAATAAGTTTGACACCAAAGATCGATTATAGACAAGCAGTATAATAAGCCCGCGTATACTGTAGTGTCATGCTCGTTAACACGTAGTGAAATATTATTGTCGACATACTACCTATAATATTATATAAAGAATAGTAACCAAATATCCAGTAAATGTATAGACGTCTCGCATAATGTCTTGAAGATCTCCACATTCCTATGACCTGTGTATATTTACAGTTATTAGTTCCTAACATGAACATTGTACATGGATATTTATTAAAGTTTTATCTAATTATAATAACGTTGGCATAAGGTTTTTTCTTGTTATAATAAAATTTATACGCTAGCCGGCTTGCATGCGTGGGGTTGAAGTCTGCTCAGTTCAAAATACAGTGTACATTATGATCTGAGTTGTGTGTCAACGGTGCAGTTTGCAGTCAATTGCCGGTGATGACGGTTTGGTTATTATTATTATGTAATACACATGTAGCAGTGAACGTAAATGACACCGCTAAGATACCTACAGTAAAATGGACTGTTTGGCGAACAAGGGATTATTTGGAACTGTCGTATTCGGACACTTAAGTTCAGTGGGACACCTGAATTTGTAATTCATAAATTCTACATGAACTTAAATTTAACAATAATAATTTATCATTACAAGCATTCCTTATAGCCCTCAGTTTGTCAAGTAGGTCCATTTTACGATATGCATACTGAACTTTGCCGAATTTGACCCAGGGGCTCTATTTTTCGAAATGTTGTCGTGTTTTGTAGTATACTGTACAAATGTACACAACTCCCGAGCGCTCCAACAAAGAAATGACAAGGCGTATAACACGCTGCGGTTTCTTGAGAGAAACGAGAGCGTTGCCTGATGCTGCAGCCAAACAAGTGTTGCACAGTTGTAGATGTAACTTATAACAACTACCGTAATGTTTGCTAAAAATGTTTTTTACCTTTGGATAAATAGGGCCCCGGCCGGCTACGCTCTAAGGACGGAGCACCTAGCTTCACATTACATTGTTACACTGAACGTGTATGAAGACATGTCGGTCTTGTGATAAATTAACCGCATTATATTATTGTAATGACCACTTTATCTCATTAGAATTAAAATACATTGTCATTTTTTTTCAAATAAAATCTTCATGTCGTGTTTTGCGATTTTCATTTATTTCTCGAGTGATTTTTGACATAAGTTGTGCGTGGGGTAAAAGAACTTGGGGCAAATTGTTAAGCAAACACGTTGCTTAGTAACACTTCTAGAGTATGTTTAATTGTGTAAGCGCTCTGCGGGTCCACTGTCGTATAGGTAGTAGTATGGCGGGCGAGTGTTGGGCTGGTGGCCGCACCACTACACCCACCGCCATCACGCCGTCTAAGTCACCGCACACCAAACTGCCGCCAACACCTGACTGTTGAAGAAGCATTAAAAAAGTTAGTCTTAGTATGTTAATTATTTCCCTAGGGATACATGTAATTTGTTTATTTGCAGGTTCATATCTCTAGAAAGGCTTGTTGGTCGTTGACAACACAAAAATTTGCAAAACATTAGAAGGATAACATAGATCTTAGAACCTGTGAAAGGACTCGTGGGTAAGTAATGACGAAATATATATTTTAGAAACTACGTAGTGAGCTTATGTTTTTCTCACCCAACCTTACTCTGCTGTTTCCTCCATTTAGTACTTCAACGACCAAAGTTGTAACAGCGCCATCTAACCGAAACCTAGTAAACGTAAACAGGAATACCTATCTTTTATATCTCTTAATTTCCTAGCTAGCGTAGCTTTTACATGTTAAGAGCTGTTGAGAGCTGCAGTGAAGAAGAAGGTACCTAGTCTGAAAGCTAACGCCATCTGTTTTATTGATACCAAAACTCAAGCACTGTTACATTACGTTTCCACTGACAATACCACGTACATTAGTCATCCCATTGGGATTCTAAGTCTATGCCCGTATTTCACGAAGAATGTCTGAAGATCCATGTAAAATATGTTACCGACGAAAAAAGGAGGGGTTTCTCAAGTCTCGTATATTAGTTTTTATGTATGACCGACCACGCCTTTACATCTTGGTATGCGGTCGCTCTCCGCCTAAATCTTTTTTATTGGGAAACGTGGTCCTATATATTTTTTGCCTATATTTAGTTTTCACATTATTGGCCGTTATCTTTTTGTTGTTGTTGACGTTTCACTTGTCTTGCGAATGTTTGGCCAGTGAAAACGTACTACGGTTAGTCACTACCTAGTAGAGTGCGTCAGAATGGCGGAACCACATATGTAGGTACACTTACCACAAAATTATCGGCACTGATAGAAGAGCAGAACACACCGTCAGGAAACTGAGAGCAATCGCGTTTTTTCCATATAGTGGTGCGTTGCCAGTGCGGTGTGGGCCGCAGGGCTGCAAGATAATGAACCATTCAGTTTTGTTCTACTGATGTTAGCCCGTATTAGGGGAAGACTTAAGTTTCCGTCAGATGTTTTTGTTAAGTAGTTGTTGTATGAAGGTCATGTATGTCAAAATAGAGCGCACTGACAGCTCAATCAATCTTAGGGTTAATTTGTTAATACGGGAATAACATGCATATATATGTAGTTGTTTTGCTTTTCGCGTTGTTCCTTCCAGAGGTAGGTACCAATTTTTACCTGGGTTTAATAATATCGCGATCATAGAAATCATTGGGGTACGCCCTCGTCCAGCAGTGGACGTCATGTGGCTGATGATGATGATGATCATATATATTTAAGCGATAAATAAGGTTTTCCATGAAGTCAATTTTATAAATGTTCGTTCCTATTTCTGTCACTCTAACGAAATCTCACCGAGAATGATCACACATCGTGACAGGAAAGAATATCCATGTGGATATTTCTTCACTGTGATAAGCTAGTTTTCCTGGCGTTTGTGTTGCGCAGCTTTCTCGGTGGCCACCAGATGGCATTGCTTGTTTCATTACGGCCGTCCGGTTGTAATAGTTTTTTTTTTGTTGGACCTAACAGCAATAGCTGACTGTTCAAATAAAACATTTATACAAACATATACTCTCGTTAATATTTACCAATGAGGTGGACTACAGTCTTTAGAGACATGAGGTCGAGTCTCAAGGAAAACTAAAATACCCTTTTTGGTGGTACGTCTGAACTCAACTTTTCATAATGTTGTGAAAAAAAGGTGCAAAAAGAAAATGGACCTTCTGCTCTACAAAGGTTCGCTTTTCTTTAACACGGAACTGAGACTAGAGGAGAAATTACGTCTCCTATTAAACTTCTAGCCTCACTTGTAAGTCTGGTTGTTTTTGGTCTCTATCTAACTCTCACCACTCACCCCGGTGATGAATTTCAAACACCATTGAACGTCATCAGTGAGGTGTACACTGATATTTTCGCTAACAAAGGTTTTTAATACTCTTTGCTCTTCATTTAAGTCTCCAATACGTAGGTACCTACCTACATTATCCTAGCTCCGTCCCTCTGGCAAGCTATGTATGTAGGTACATACGTACTTACGCCTGTCTGTATGACTGTGTCTGTACTTTTATACTTGAATAAATAGGTGTGAATATACCTCGCTGTTTACCGTTCCACCCAACGAACAGACACGTCTGGTCAGAGCGAGGGTCAGCCAAGCACACAGGCTTTATGTTTTCGCTAAGCTTTAACGGTCGGCTCCAGTACTGGAACAAAATAATATTCATACTTATTTATAACAGAACATAAATTTATACAAGTTCAAACATAGATAGATGATGCTATAAGTATAGGTAGGATTTATTTAAGGAAGAAAAGGTAAGTTTAAACATAAAACTTTATTGAGGGTATGCAGTAACTAGAACACGGAAAGCTGTATAAAATGTGGTAAACACTCCCGGATTCAATCTGTAAAATGTACTTCGCCTTGAACAATTTTTATTCACTGTGTTGAGTAAGATTTCTTCAGTGACCGCAGTCAAAGGACCGCTCCGTTCCTCAATCTTATATACTCGTGCTTTAGAAGGAGACTTGTATACATATAAAAGCCAATTGAACTCTATTGAACGATTCTTACGGCTTCAAGTTTGATTTATACGTAAGTAATCATAAAAAAACATCTTAGAAATGTTCGCCTCGCATTTTTTTTATTGAAGACAGTTTCAAAGACTGGTTATTGGTTGGAAATAAAAAAATGGTCTTTCCATTTTTGTAGTTTTCCAATCGGGATTTAAATGAAAAATATAAACGGCTAGAGCATTGTACATTTCTTTATAAGTTTCTGATTGCCCGGGTAAGTAGCTACCTACTTAATATTCAGTAAAGTATTCTAGGATTTCTTATTAAAGTTAGTAGAAAATGCCTTCTTACTAAAAAAAATAAAAAGTACAATACTAAACACTCGGTTGACAATACTTTGGGGATCGCGCATGTTACCTTAGAATTCATTGGTTTGGCCTAGACATAACATACGGCAACGAGACGTAAGATAAGTCTAGGCCAGACTAGGACATTATATTTACCAAAAGAGCGACGTCGTGCGTCAAGTCTCCGGAAGAGAAGCGTGGATGGAGATGAACTTGAGCAGCGCGGCGCGTCACTTGCGCTCCGACAGCGTGCAAGTCCCAAAGGCCGGCTACGAACGATACCTCGCCGGTCACGGCACTGGAGGATATGTTAAAGTTACCACGAGAGAACATAATGAAACGGCTAAGAGCCCATTGGCACTGTCGCCAGATTTTATGTCATAATTCTACACACAGAATCAACAAAATTGTAACTGCAGCCCAGCTGGTGTGCGTAATTGAATACAGTAAGTATTATTTAGTAATTTCTTCGCATATAAAACCAGTTAATCATTTTAGGTGATTTTTTATACATCCATAAGTAACATTAATTTCTGTTTCATACGAGAACTAAAGTGGGGACACAAAGCTAAACAAGATTATCTAGTGTTCAAACAAAACAAAGGGAATCTCCTTCCATTGGATGCCCAGTGACGTGAATTATGCATGTTACCCAATGACGCAAGAGGCGGCAGTAACGGCAGCCCGCGGGTGCACCAGCGTGGCGTAGCAGACGGAGCGGCGCTGCTGCCGCTGTCTCACCATCAGCCCCAACCAGGGGTGTGAGCCGGGGCTGCTTTCGCCGCTGCTGCCTGTGTGTTAGGTTTCTATTGTTTATCGGTTAGGATGGCCAGTTATACCATATAGTAAACAGGCGAAGCAGAATAACATGGGTAGAAAGGTACATAAAAAGCATTCCCTTGTTGGTCCCATGCAAAATAGTCCCTTGGTTTAGCCGTAAGTGTAAGTTTTTTTCCTAGAATAAAGGAGTCCAGTCAGTCTAGTAAAAAAGTCCTTTATTTGTCTTTTTCAGAGACTAACTCAGCCTATTACTCCTACCTACCCTTTACCCGTGTGTATTATTATTGTACTTAGGTATTTTATCATTGTAAGTGTGCGCGATACTAAAATACTTCAAAGGTATTCATTATTTTCTTAAGGAAAATCAACTCCTAAACCAAAGTTTTAGAATCATTAATCTGTAGGAGGGCTGCTTAGATTATAAAAAAGTCCTAGAAATCAGGTTAGTGTTTCCCGGAAATTTACGCTTTTTCTGCGATTTCGTTTGCTGCGTTACAGTATTTGATACAAATTACAATATTCTACTGTACTGTATACCGCATAGTAATATTTTACAAAGGAAAATAATAAACTGTACATCAAAATTACAAACTTGCACACCTAAAAAGCCAAAGATATCATCAGAATGGCAATTAGAAGACCAAATCAGTAATTTTGTGGCTAAGTCAGTATTTTAGTTAGGTTAGGTTAGACTTTTGATGCACGTTTAAATAGGTACTATCCTTTTACAAATATTAGTTAGCTACACTCTATACACCTCTAGGACAACGACATTCAAAATTCCAAGACTTTCGCTTCATGTAGCTTCCTTAGGTGTATTCCCTTAGTCAGATTGCGGTAAAGTAGTCTAATATGAACTACGGCGGTACTACCAGCGGACACGTTGAATTATTTTAATTTCTAATGTATTCTAGACACGTTGTTTTCGCGATCGAAGTTGCGGGATCAGTAGGTATACTTTAATTCTAGTAATAAAATATAACCATACCGCTGTGTAATGGCCTCCATCCGCTGGGTGCAGTACATTCGTCATACATTTGCCTCTCTTCAAAATAATCACGTGACCCGTCCACTTGCACGTTCAGCCCCGACGAAGTTTCACCGTTGTTCACACGTTTACTTCTTTCGCCAATCAGGTTGAGGAGTTTGTAATTTTCCAACACGTGAAAGTTGGGGATGGAATGATAACGTATGACGTGGCTTCCTTTGTCGAAAGACAAGTTATTGGGATTGTTTTGATATGGCCTCTTTATTTTGGGACGTTGGTTGATAGGGATTCCGAGTCGATGATCTGAAATAGAGGTTCAAAATTTACTTCCTGCGTCATCTGATTTCATACTCTGTTGAGTCGGTGAAAGATTTCAATGTCACGCAATATAGGTAAAACTACTAAGTCAATATTATCTTAGCTTGTCCACCCTATAGTTCCAGTCGCCCGTTTGTCGTAGTTAGTCTCACAGAAGTTATATCATTAATCTTTGGTTTGTAATAAATATGATTCTTACCGAGTCTAGGATCAAGTGCCGGTTGCCCATATATTCCAGCATCAATGACTCCTTCGTCTTCGCCACTGTCGTACATGGCATCGTCGCTCCAGTACTGCGGCTTGTGTGAGTCTACGGCGACTCCAAGCTGGCCTGGTGTCGGCACCTCATCCGTGTACTCATCATACTCATCAGTGACGTAGTCATCAGCCGGCTTCTGGCTGAAGGGAAATATCGCGGCGAACGGCTTTCTGTTACCAGAGTTTCGTATATTCAAATATGGGTCCTCGTATTCATCCTCTTGAGTCGATATTCGCCTGTTCGGTTTCTTCTTTTGCAGGATTTGGAAACGTGTAGCCGATCTGCTGTAACGGCGCTGTTGATCTGTCCTGATTTGATTGTCGGATGGACGTCTGGTATTCGTCTCGGTGGTGTTCGTATTGGAGGTAATCAGCGGTAAAACACAGCAAACTTCCGAATGTACCTGATTTTGTCTCTCTTTCACGTTTTCTCTAAAATAATTATAACAGAACATGTTACTTCGGCTGTTTTGGCTGATGGTGTATAAATATTAATATTTCACTAACGTTGTTAACGAACGAAACCTACCAATCCAACCATAAACCTACCATACTTACATACCATAGATTTTATTACTTAATACTAGTTTATACATAAAATATAGCCTACGTTACTTCTATCCCTCCTAGAATATGTGTACAAAAAATCGTAGTTTTCGCGGCGTAACAAACATCAATTCAATAATGGTAGACATTTGACTTCTTATAACTTGTGTTGTTATAAAAAATAAAATAACCGCAATAAAGATTTTTTTTAAATGAATAAGTACGTACCTTCTGTACATGGAACCTCCTAAAGCTTGGCATTTATCTTCGTCCATGTAGTTGCAAATATTTTCCGTTTCCGTTTGGCTCGGTTTCAAGCTCAGCTTTGAATTTGTAATAGGTGCTTTAGTGACTGGAGTATTTTTGGTGGACGTTGCAATGTCCTCTGGAAAATTGAATACCAATTCATCTAAATCAGAATTGATGGAATTGCTATATGTATCGTTAACAGTTAATGGTCCTTCGGTGTAGTTGACTCTTGGCGTGTTTGTTTTAGGAGGATCGAAATAGTTAAACCCCGGGAAATATATTTTCCATGTTTTGGCCTGTTGTTCGTCTTCCATAGATTGATAGTTGCGTGAATCTCTGTTGTCCACCTCGACACTGGCGAAGACAATCTTGTCCGTGTCATCGGTCTCGTGCGGGCTCAGTTCCTCGATGGACGCGGAGTCTATATCTTTGCCGTTTAGTTTTTTCACGTTGTCTTTTAGCCACCAAAACTCCCCGTCCATTTGTCCGTGTGCACTGATGTACAAGAAAGTTAACATTGGCAAGTAAATGCTGATGGGCATTTTGATAGACGGTGCGATCACACGGCCCGCGGTCTGGCGCTGGAGTGAGATGGTAACATGCAAGAGTTATTTTTAATAGTGCCGGAATTTCGCAACGTGCGCAATAATTATTGTGTGATTTGATGCATCCTAGTTGCACCGTTTCATTTCAATTATGTCGCTTTGTAGCGGGAACGATTGGTGCCCGGCCGCCGGTCCCACTATCTGCGGCAATTTGCGATCGCTCTCACTGCTCCACATTGTGTCCGGGACAGTCAACGTTGTAATTTGTAACATTATCGACAAATACATAAATTTCGTTCATTGCAATAGTAGTGCAAAAATTGAGAAGTACAGTATTTATTTCTCGACTTTACACTTTAGGACAATTTAGGACTGAAAGATGGCTGGATCAATTTTTTTCGTAATAAAAAATAGGTAGGCAAGGACAAGACGTGATAGGACCAATATTTTGTCAAATAGAGTTTCCCCCAAATCAATAAACCATACGCCGACGAGTATGTGTCTCCATTTACAAGATGACGTACTAACTAAATCTAGCGAATGATGTCGCATTTTTTACGTTGTGCCCTTCACTGTTGATAACGCTGTAATCCATCATAGGTCTTGAAGTGTAAGTATTATGGTCACTGGTTCGTAAAACCTCGTTATTATGTTTTCTTAGAAAAAAGGTTTATTCTTACCAAAATAAGGT
The DNA here is from genome assembly GCA_012932125.1 of Conopomorpha cramerella. NCBI lineage: Eukaryota > Metazoa > Arthropoda > Insecta > Lepidoptera > Gracillariidae > Conopomorpha > Conopomorpha cramerella. Next base: position 15,374 of record SJJU01006397.1, read on the forward strand.
TCTTACACAACGACTTATATCGTTAGGGTATTTGCTACTTACAGCTTGTACTAAATTTCGAATCATTGTTCAAGATACGAATTCTCCGAATAAATTATAAGTACAGCAAAGAAGTTTTTAAACATCTACATAAGTACTGTAAGCTCCAATTGAACGAAAGTTTTATTTGTCAAGAAATATGTTTCACAATTTAGGTAATATTATTATGCCAAGCGTCATTTACCTAGATATAGTTGTAGGTGTTGTGAATGAATTAGACAATACTTTATTACAAATAAAACTATTTGATGTGCATAAAAATGTCTAGGGTTATTGCCCTATCTTTTATACAAACATGCGCTGATTAAAATCTCATGTTCTCATTTTTACATGCAATTAACAGTATCCAACTGTTGTACGAATACTTAATTTCACATAACTCCTTTAGAAGTTAGTATTTACACATCGAAAAGATAAAACAACAACGAAAAAAGGAATATCTTGTCTTCATACACAGTTCTACTGAACCCCTTTTTCGTTTTCGTTTTGATGTCTAACTGGCAGTGTTCACAGCTGCGGATTACACATAAGAACGTTCAGTTTGTGTCTCTTCTCAAAACAATTCTATAGAACTACTTATATAGATAGTGTTGTAATTAAGTACCTAAGAGTTGCACATAGAAGTATATAACTTGCTAATACATTATTTATCCCATATGTAAGGAAGGGTAATATCCCCCGAAAATGTTTGATGTGTGTATTATGATCTTCCTACTATTACTTTATATCATCATCATCGTCATCATCTTCATCATCATCATCAGCCACATGACGTCCACTGCTCGACGAGAGCCCTCCCCAATGATTTCTATGATCATTTGGTGGAAAATGTCTGTAATCGCTACGTTTGGGAGGCGGGTTGGCGATCGCAGTGGTGTTGTGTTTTAACTCACAGAGAGCGTCCTCTGGAGAATTCCTCGGTCGCCTCTTACGATCCCCAAGACGGGAAATATTGGGCTGGGGTGGTGAGACATGTATTCTATTCGCCGTCACCACACAGCTTCTACATGACCTAAATAGTATATACTCTACATCTATATATCTATTATATACTATAATTAAACTGTTCAGGGTCCAAAACTGTACATTGATTCTTTTTTACGCGAAAACCTGTGGAGTATATCAAATTGCAGTTGCAGAAGCCGATTTCCATATTTTTGGAAAAAATGTCTCTGTCTTTCCGGCTGTTTGTCCACGAATGACGTCAAAACTGCTTGACAGATTTTGTTGATATTTGACACGCAGATACCTTCCTTATACACCGGAATAACATTTAGGGCCTTACCAATAATGGCGGAATTGCTATTTAGAAGATAAACAAAGCTCAACTTAACCTGTCACTTGTATGTCAAATACGGAATAACCAGTTCAAGTAGACCTGTAATAACCGTTTTGTAAGTGAACACGCGTTTATTGGTAAGGGGGTTAGACTATTTATGTAATTTAATTTGGTTCCCGTAGTATCATAATCTATATATATAAAACTCAAAGCCCTGACTGATTCATTAATCACTGACTCATCAAAGCCCAGTCCGAAAGCATCAAAGCCCGAAGCCCTTGACCCTAGAAAGCTGAAATGTTCGTTCCTTTTATGATGTTTACGTGAAATAAAAATGTTTTTTCTAATTCATCCTCTAAGGAGGTAAAAAGGAGGGTTGAAGTTTATACTAACATATTATAATAGCAGAGAAAAACTGTTTATAATGCATAGGCACTGGCAAAACAACGTATACACAACGTAATAACGATCAGCTACACTATAAAGTTATTTCCTTATGACTCTTATGACATGTTAATAAGGGCAATAATTGCCCGTACATTGAACTGTGAAGTTGATATATCGATCCGACTGTACTTAACTACTTTGTGTATTATTATTCATTGATTTAATGCTCGTAAAGTGAGTGATAAAATAAATCTGAAGCTGTGATGAGCGTGTTATCGTCGCTTGGTAAAAACCGTCGTAAAATGATCTACCTCTAAAGGATATTTCACTTCACAACTGGTCGAAGGTAAAAGCTTTTGAATAACTGAAACACATTCAAGCTTCAAGCTAGGTTATTGTCACATATTCTGCATCAGATACGATGTTACTCCTTGACACACTTAATTGTACATAATAATATACCAGCGTTTTGGCGCGGCTTTGTTCCAAAGAACATGATGTCATTGTCACGCTAGTTTTGTCGTACTTTTCTTTCTCTAGGAAATGTGGGACAGATAAACTTATTTTGTATGACAAATGGGATACACCGGCTTTACCATGTGTGATTATTAATAAGTTAAAAAATACTTATCACTACATATTATAAAACAAAGTCGCCTCCCTCTATTCTTATGTATCTTTAAAATTACGCAATGCGGTTTTCATCATTAGGTAGAGTAATTCTTAAGGAAGGTTTATATGTATGATACATGCGTATAAAACCAGAGAAGCACTAATTACAACGTACACATATCAAAAGTGTCTAGGGATCAAGTATATTTTCGAAGATTGCAATCAAGAATATATTTTACATAAACTGAATTCATTCAAAATTTATTCAACATTTGGTGATAAGTCATTGATACAGGCATGAGGAATTAGGTAGGAGACCAATCCAGAAGATTAGATTTCATTTAAATAAATTAGATTTTTTTAGAGCTAAAAATGTTCTAAGGCAAAACAACTTTTAGTGGGTCAGCTAGTCTAAAATATATGCAAACAAAGGTATGAAGGTGTAATGCGCAGACAAGGACGCTTCAAACTTCGTCGTTTCTTCCTATTTGCATTTTAATTGCAAATAGGCGAGAGTTTTATCAAAATCCTGTCTGGCGTTAAGTAATGGTGTTGTCTTAAATGGAGCACAGCGGGACGCTTGCAAAGATACATTTACCTAAGTAGATCACACTATAGCGTCCAGATTCCGTAGGGCATATAAACTACTAACAAGCCAGAAATTATTTAATTTGTTATAGTCCTCGAACGAATGTGCGAACTAATCAGTTCCAGGTACCTTGGCTTGCAAATTAATTGGTTGCGGCTTTGTTTCCAATTGGAAGCGTGTAAACTTTTGAATTTTTTCAAATATCGTTGTTTTTTTTAGTAAATTTTCAAAAATAAAAGAAACTACCATATTCCGTTCCAGAGAGTGTGAAAACAGCATTATTTCGTAGTTTATAACAAAGTTGCATCCCGCTGCCTGTCCTTATGTATGCTTCGACCCTTAAAACTACGGTTTTAGAGGAAAAGGTATATATCCATACTAATATTATAAATGCAAACGTAACTGTCTAACCAGTCTGTCCGCCCTTCTCGCTTTCATACCATAACTACTGACCGAACCGATGTAAATTAAATTTGGCATATAGTTTAGAGCCTGATAGTTTGTATGAAATTCTGAAAATACTTCAATGATTTCGCCGGGCGTCCACTAGTAATATGTACATATAATCAGCCGTGTTGTGACAGTGAATAGAATACACGTGTCACCATCCCGACCCAACTTTTACCGTCTTGGGGGTCGTTAGAAGCGACCGAGGGTCTCTCTAAAGGACGGGCAGCAGTGCTCTCTGTGAGTTAAACCACAACATCATTCACCAAGCCGCCTGCCAAGCGTGGCGATTATTCGCATTTCCCCCCAATTGATCATGGAACTCATTGGGCTTCATGATGATATAATACATGGATATAATAGCAGGGAAACACTGTTAACTACATATGTAGAAATATTCGCTAAACAACCGTTTCCGGTTATCTAGTGGTTTATAAACAGTTAGGTACAACTACAACACCTACAACTTGATACACATGTTAATGAGAAAGCAGACAAGAATCCACGTGCTCCCTACATCTCTACCAATGTGCATTTTCCTCCGCCAACTGGCCAGTGTAAACACACCCGACACGTCCACTAAACGATTAAAATACTCTTTGACGCGACGTTATGAAACTTTATTTCAAGTAAATAAGCGGTTATTCGTTTGGAACATTCATGGGAAACAGCTTTAGATGCTTTACGCGTTCCGCTGTCTAAGGCTCGGCTGAACAAAGTCGAAACTTCGCCGGCGAACGCCAATCACCCATATGTCTACACGCACAAAGTTCAAAACAGACGCTGTAAGTAGTCAGTAAAGTTTCCACGTTCCTTGATTAAAGCTTTGAGGAAATATTTTTATGTTTGTTGTGGGGCCGCCCGGGCGACTAGTTCTGAATTTAAATCGTGCGGTTTGCGATAAACTGACTCGGATGGCTCTCGTCGCTTACAATTTGTCCTGAAGGATTCTGTCGGGTGTTAACGTGCGTTATATTATTCATTTGCAGAGAAGTAAAACTTGCATAAGCCACAGAAACTCAAATAAATAATCTAGTGGACCCAATGCGGTTTTATTCACACAAACTTTAACATCGACTCAACAGTTGAGTTTAGTCTATTGTTTTAGAATACGGGCCTCAATTTGAGTTGCCTAACAACTTCATGAATTCAGTCATTTTGTAACGAATATAATAACTATGGCGGTGTTACACCCGCAATTTATCATATTTCAGTAGAAAATTCAGTATAAAATATGTATAGTTATTCCTATGTAGGTACAAGCGTAGTGTAAAGTTTCATTTAAATTGGTTCAGTAGATTCGCGTGAAATATTAACAAATACCCATACATTGAGCCAAAATTGTTTGTTTATAAACGCTGTATAAGTCATAGATAGTCGTCTAGGTAAATATAGACGTATTGGCTATGAAACAGTGACTAGTATTTTTATCACTATGCAATTTGCAGTCATCCGTCATATTCAATTCCGAGTCCTCTATTTTTATAAGTCTGAAAATGCATTTTTCATTAGTGCATTTCATTCATTCTAAATACGTCAACAGTTGAGTGCTAACTGCTGTTCATAGGTGTTGCCGACGACGCGAAAGCAAAAAAGAGAATTTTCCTTTTGAAATGTTTACTATAGAATCGGATAAAGTTTTGTCGGTTTGGGAACTATTAAGAATATGATTGATACGATAAAAGAAAACTAAGAAAGTGATAGGAATATTTAAAAAATATTTTATTTTGATTGAGAAAAACCCTTTTCTTTCTCCTTTCAGAAAACTCCCCTTTTTTACACTCTTCGCAATTCTACTATGAATTCTACCCTGGTGGACAACCTGCTCACGACTTTCAAGTATATGTATATAATAAAAAAATATGTAAAAAAACAATGTAAACTCTCTATTACCAACGTACGACGAGTCACAATTGAGATACCACAGATGCACTAGTCAACTGTCTCGGGCAGCAGTATGCGGTTGCCCAAGTATTACTATCTGAGACAGGCGCTCAGAACTTCTCGTGCGTCTTGTATGAAGTTGTTCACGCTGTAGCATGTGGTTCGCGAGGGGTGTTCGGGGCGTGTCATCGACAAGATCTGCATTATACGGATAGACATGACGTAGCCAACTTTACCTATAAGTAAAGCGAATGCGTGTATTGGTACATATTTCATTTATTACTACTGGATCCTACAGTAATAATAAACCTACAGCAGGGCAAAATGATCTGTGGCATGTAGAAAAGGGAGCCTTCTCTACACACTCTTATAAAATGTGTCCACCAGTCTGGCGTTCGACCTCGACGCACCACCACTTCAGAAAGTCGGGGCCTTTGTCCTCTAGCCGATCGTTGGGAATTTCAATATTATTTTATAAAAACTTTTAATCGTAGTTACAGTATTTTTAAAAGGTCGGTTGTCCACAACGTTATGCATACAATGAGATCAATGAAACCTACATAAAAATTTGCCATTTGCCTTTTTGCATATGCACAAAAATTATGCCGGGTCACAGAATTCGGAAAGAATCGGACGAATAAAAATTCTAAAAATACGTTATGAACATTATTTATTCATGCAATGTTTTACTGCTGTTCGAACTTTTTTAATTCTCAAGGATTAGTCTCTTTTGAGTCAACATTTCTGTTATTACAACTTCTTAAATGTTTCATCACATGGTATTTCATCACACAAAGGAAATAATCGTTCTAGTACGCCGTTTAAATACCAAATCAGGGTATGTGGAGACACTGGCAAGTGTTAAGCAAATGCACACGGGTTCCAATCGCATTTAACCCAACATGGCTAGAGAGCCCATCGCCGTTATAGTGTGCACACATCATTATATGGCATGTCAGTTGCATTGCAATCATCATCA
>SJJU01006398.1:0-18021 GCA_012932125.1 Conopomorpha cramerella
GAAACAACGGCTAGAATGCTGTAGAGGTACGTCGAACAATCGAGAGGCCTAAAGAACATTCCAGTATCCAAGTCGACGCATACAAACCACTACACAGTGCCTATATGCGTCAGAATGTAGTAGAAGGAGCTCGAAAGATCGAGAAAAGTGTGGTATATTTCGGAAGCCACAAGTACTTACCTCACCACAAGTAGGTATACACCTACTTACCTACTGTTTGGTGTAGGTATAAACACGCGAGCCGTCGACGCGACTCACAAGTAGGTATAAATCTACTTACCTACTGTTAGAGTAGGTATAAACACGCGAGCTGGCCGACGCGACGGTTAGGTATTTAATTATTATTATTAGAAGTCGACTCGAGAAAGTACCTGAAGCTACTCGAATGTTCTGGATTGTGTACCGTGGGTATATAAAGAGCGACGATCGAGTCGGGCGGGACAGTTTCAACTAAACAGCGATACAGTGAACTTCAAGAGAGAAAATTAAAGAGAGTTAACAAGTGATTGTGTGATTGTAAAAGTGTTTATTAGCGGTCTTAGCTTAACGATTGTAATTAGTTTGTGTAATTACAGTGCCGGAATAAAGTGTTGTTCTTGATTTTCGTAATAGTGTACTTTTCTATCGGTACTCACCCCCCACGTACGTAACATTTGGTGTCAGAAGTGGGATAGAAAATGCCGATCACTCCACGAGATCAAGAACCGGAGGGCGTCCAGACCCGAAGCCAACGTGCAGCGGAGGACTCTACGGCAGCCGTGGCTGGTCCATCTACTGTCACTGCACCGGCATCGTCACCAAGACCGAAGGCCGAGATCGACCTCAACACTATCCTGATTTTGTTGAAGGAACAATCTCGAGCCCTTAAGGAAGCCGAGGAGAGACAAGCTAAGGCCCAGTAGGAAGCACGGGAAGCCCAGGAGAGACAAGCCAAAGCCCAGGAGGAGCAGTATAAGAAGCTGTGTGTAAGCCAGCGGGAAGCCGAGGATAGACAAACTAAGGCCCAGCAGGAAGCCCGGGAAGCCCAAGAGAGACAAGCTAAAGCCCAGGAGGAACAATACAAGAAATTGTGTAATCAACAGGAGGAACAGTCGTGTATGCTCCGTGAAGTCCGAGAGTCCACAGCAGACTGGAAACAAGAGATGGCGGAAGTCCAAGGGAAATTGATGGATATGGACGTAAAATTCGACAGTCGTATACAGGACGTCAACGAAAAGGTAGAAGACCACGAGACACGTCTGCAGATCATGAAAAATGATTTCAAGAAACTGGAAGTCAAAGTGGCTACTGGTGCCTGCGGATCCGACATCTCTGTTCCAGGAGGTGGACGATTTAAGGTCCCCCCATTCGACGGCACTTCCTCGTGGACCGCATACAAACTACAGTTTGAGTCTGTCTCTCAGGCGAATGGGCGGAGTAAAGACCAGGCGAAGACAGCACTCACCTTGGCCTTGCGAGATGAAGCCCTCACTATACTGGAAGCGTTGGGAAATGAGAGGACGTACGATCGCCTGCTTGAGGCTTTGGAGGCTCGATACGGAGATAAACATTTGGAGCACGTCTTCAGAGCTCAGTTGAAGGACCGGACCCAGGGACGTAACGAGTCTCTACAACCGTGGGCTTTGGAAATTGAAAAGCTGGTGAGAAAAGCGTACCAGACAGCGTCGGCCTCCTTTGTGGACAGCATGCTCGTACAGGCGTTCATTGATGGTATTCGTGAGTTGGAGGTAAGGGCTGCTGTTCGATTGGGGCATCATGGAAGCTTGAAAGACGCAGTCGCCCATGCTTTGGAGGTAGAAGCTGTACGACAAGACTCTAGGCCTTATAAAGTGCGAGAAGTTTCTGTCAGTGAGTCGCCTCTGTCAGTGAGTCGCCTTCTAAGAGCCGCGAATACAGTCCACGTTGCTACCGGTGTGGCGAAAGAGGGCACTTGCAGTCGAATTGTCCAAAATGGAACAGGCGCCGAAACCTGGATGCCACTGCAAAATCTACTGACACTAGTGCAGCAGAGCCGCAGCAGGGAAACGAGTAATAGCCAGGACTATGGGACGAGTACTGGCTGGTGGTCGAAATGTCCCAGTTGTGATCTCACAAGCAAACGACGGGAATAGTCTGGTCGTCAAAGGAGGAATTGGACGGATAGCTTGTCATCTTACCATCGACACCGGAGCTTCTCGGACGGTAATCAGTTCTCGGCTACTTAAACACCTGACGAGAGATCACCTAGTCCGACCTAATCATTTAAACCTTCAAACGGCTACCGGTCAGTACATTTCCGTCCATGGGGAGCAAGAGGTGGAGATGAAGATAGCCGAAAGGAGTTATTGGCACAAAGTCATCGTCGCCCACATCGTTGATGACTGCATTATTGGGTTAGATTTTATGCGTAGATACAACTGTAAAATTGATGTTAAAGGTGGCGTCCTTAAAATTGGGGCTGATGAAATACCCATGGAAGGGGGCGTAAACGGGAATGTCTACTGTGCTCGAAGGACAGTTCTTCAGCCCAAATCCCAAGCCTTAGTTCCAGTGAAATTGCCGTACTACACGGGACGAGGATCTCACCGCTGCGTATTAGTAGAAAAGCTAGATGATGACTGCCCTTGGATAAACGCTCGAACCATCGTTACAACATCATCTGCAGCATTTATAAGGGTCCTGAACCTGAGTGATACCAAATACACATTGCAGAAAGGAACTCGTATAGGTACATGCGAAGAAATTTCTTGGTTAAGAACGTGTCAAGGTACGGACGTGAACAAGAGGCTGCCAAATGGAGATATGGACTTGGGAAGTCTATTGGACAGTTGCCAAGAAGATCTCAGCATGGAAGAACGCACTAAGGCGCGTAATCTTTTGCATAGTGACGTCTTTTCTCTACATGATGGTGACATTGGAAGGACTGGAGTAGTTCAGCATGAAATTAACACTGGTGAGATCATGCCTATTAGACAGCGTCCTCGGCGAGTTCCAGTGGCCCGGGAAAAGGAAGTGGAAAGCATGATTGAGGAAATGCAGGGAAGCAGGGTGATCGACCCTTCGACCAGCCCTTGGTGTTCACCGGTCGTTTTAGTGAAGAAGAAGGACGGCACTTTGAGATTTTGCGTAGACTACCGTCGACTTAATGATGTGACCAAGAAGGACAGTTACCCCTTGCCACGAATCGACGACAATTTGGATACTTTGAATGGGATGAAGTGGTTCTCCACGTTGGATTTGAAAAGTGGCTACTGGCAAGTAGAAATCAAGGAAGGAGACAAAGAGAAAACTGCCTTCTCAACTGGCAAGGGACTATGGCAGTTCAACGTCATGCCCATTGGATTGTGTAATGCTCCAGCTACATTTGAGAGATTAATGGAACAAATACTAGCGGGATTACTTGGAGATACATGCCTCGTATATTTGGATGACATCATCATCATTGGCAGAGACTTCGACGATCACCTCGCCAAGCTAGAGCAAGTTTTCTCCAAATTACGAGACGCAAGACTTAAGCTGAGTCCCAAGAAGTGTTCGCTGTTTAAGCGTAAGGTGAACTATTTGGGCCATGTTATATCAGCAAATGGAATACAGACAGATCCTGAGAAGATTACTGCCGTAAAGGACTGGCCGATGCCAAAGGATAAGACTGCAGTAAGAGCCTTTCTGGGTCTTTGCTCGTACTACCGAAGGTTCGTTAAGAACTTCTCTGACATAGCCAAGCCACTACACCAGCTGACTGAAGAAAAGCGACCATTTGTCTGGACGGATCAGTGTGCTCTGGCATTCAACCACCTTAAAGAAAGGCTTTGTGAAACGCCTAATCTAGGATACCCGGCTCCTGACATGGACTTTATTGTTGACACCGATGCAAGTAACACGGGTATTGGAGGTGTCCTGTCACAGAAGAAGAGAGATCAGGAAGTTGTGATCGCTTACTTTAGCAAATCTCTATCGAAACCAGAAAGAAATTACTGCGTCACCCGGAGAGAACTGCTCGCTGTAGTAAAAACCCTACAGCATTTCAGCAAATATTTACTTGGCCGTAAGTTTCGAATCAGGACCGACCATGCAGCTTTGAAGTGGTTACTGGAGTTTAAAAATCCTGAAGGTCAAGTAGCTCGCTGGATTGAGCAACTCCAAGAGTATGACTTCCACATCGAACATCGCAGCGGGAAGTCGCATGGAAATGCAGATGCCCTGTCCCGAAGACCCTGTCCGTACGATTGCAAGCATTGCTTGAGACAGGAGGATAAAGACTGCATCAGGATGTTGCGGGCGGATTCAGTCAGCGATGAATGGAGTGACGACGCCATGAAACAAGCTCAGCAGGAAGACCCAGACATTAAACCCATTTTCGATTGGGTCAAATCTGGAGTACCTAAACCAAAATGGTGTGACGTCGCCCCATTGAGTACGACAACAAAAAGTTACTGGGCTCAGTGGAACAGTTTAATGATTCACAACGGTGTATTGTGCAGGAAATGGGAATCGACAAATGGAAAGGATGCCCATCTACAAGTGATTATCCCTAAGAAAAGGGTAAAAGATGTGCTTCGATCCTTTCATGACGATGTTCCGGTGGACATCTTGGTGTGAAGCGGACATTAATGAAAATTCGGCAACGATTCTACTGGATTCATTGTCGCGAAGATGTCGGGGACTGGTGTAGGAAATGTGTCAATTGTTCATCAGTCAAAGGGCCACATACTCGTAGTAGGGGTGCGCTAAAGGTGTACAATGTTGGGGCACCTTGGGAACGGATAGCGTTGGACGTCGCGGGACCATTTCCAACATCTGATGCCGGAAATAAGTACATCCTGGTGATCATGGATTATTTTACCAAATGGCCCGAAGTGTTTGCCATTCCTAACCAGGAAGCTACGACAGTTGCGGAAAAATTGGTGATGGAGGTATTTTGTCGGTTTGGTGTCCCTCTCGAAATACACAGCGACCAAGGCAGAAACTTTGAATCCCAAGTGTTTCAAGAGACATGCAGAATCATGGGGATCCATAAGACGAGAACAACGCCATATGATGATGGAATGGTCGAAAGGTTCAACCAAACACTGGAACGACATTTGGCCAAGGTGGTTGATAGTCATCAAAAGGATTGGGATAGGCACATACCTCTTTTTCTGCTGTCGTACAGGTCGGCAACACATGAGAGCACAAACATGACTCCTGCATGTGCAAACTTTGGAAGAGAACTGCGGTTACCGGCAGATTTACTAACCGGAAGGCCCCCAGACACGCCTATGTCCATAACAGAATACGCGAGCGACTTACGAAATCGACTAGAAGATGTTCACCATATTGTTCGAGATAATGGACTTCAAGCCAGTAACAAAATGAAAACACGCTATGATCGTAAGTCTAATCAATCCGGATTCGAGGAAGGTTCGCAGGTGTGGCTGCACAACCCCTTGCGTAAAAAGGGAAAGTCTCCTAAATTGTCACCAAACTGGGAGGGCCCATATAAGGTGGTGACCAAGATCAACGATGTGACATAACGCATACAGAGAAATCACCGCAGCCCATGCAAGGTTGTGCACATCGACCGGCTGGCCCGATACTATGGAGATAATCATGCTCGAGACGAGCACGTTTTAGAAGGGGGTAGTGTTACGCCCGGGGGTCGAGAAACAACGGCTAGAATGCCGTAGAGGTACGTCGAACATTCGAGAGGCCTAAAGAACATTCCAGTATCCAAGTCGACGTATACAAACCACTACACAGTGCCTATATGCGTCAGAATGTAGTAGAAGGATCTCGAAAGATCGAGAAAAGTGTGGAATATTTCGGAAGCCACAAGTACTTACCTCACCACAAGTAGGTATACTTACCTACTGTTGGGTGTAGGTATAAACACGCGAGCCGTCGACGCGACTCACAAGTAGGTATAAATCTACTTTCCTACTGTTGGAGTAGGTATAAACACGCGAGCGGGCCGACGCGACGGTTAGGTATTTAATTATTATTATTAGAAGTCGGCTCGAGAATGTACCTGAACCTACTCGAATGTTCTGGATTGTGTACCGTGGTATATAAAGAGCGACGACCGAGTCGGCGGGACAGTTTTCAACTAAACAGTGATACAGTGAACATCAAGAGTGAAAATTAAAGAGAGTTGACAAGTGATTGTGTGATTGTAAAAGTCGGAATAAAGTGTAATTCTTGATTTTCGTAACAGTGTCATTTTTCTATCGGTACCCACCCCCCACGTACGTAACAATAATAATAATATAATCTTTATTTCGGACCAAGAAAAATACATACATCCATAGATTGTTAGCACCTATTGATAAACTTAAAAAACTATAAATTAATTAAACCTAAAAAAAGATACCTACCTATAATGGAGATAAAAAGAAATCTTTGAGCCATTCCGATTTATATGGTAAAGTTTCGTTTATATTTAAGTTTTTTTTTTCATTTTTGTACCTTTGTTACTATGTAAGATAGTGGGACCACCATTGTACCTGGTTGTGGGCTCTCAGTGGTGGCCTATTATTAAGGCTGCTTTTTTATAGTCATTTTCAAATATATGTTTTGTATAAGATAATAAAATAAAATAAAAAAGTTTCAATAATATCTGTTCTATGAAAGTTTTGCAAAAAATCGTCCAAAATTTTTCGTTTTTTTATTATTTATTAAACATTTGTAGGTTTTTTAATCACAATGTGTATTTGTATTTTTTCAGTGGTATGTTTTTTTTTCAACAATAGACTGTGTTAAGGTGGCCTGAAGGGCACTCAGAATGCGAAAAGGATTATTAGGTGATTGATCACGAACACTCTTCGTCTTACAATTTGTTCACCTAAGCTCTAAGTGACAGGGTAAGCGAGCGATCTAGGAGACTTAATTGTCTTCTCTTATAAGTCCAATACTCACTGAGAGTAACGTGGTTGAGTTTAATTTACGTATCCTTAAGCACTACACTTTAGTTATTCCTAGCAGTTTATAATTACGGTTTAGATAACAATTTTAGAATTTAAACTTTAAACACTACTAATTACACTATTTTCTAAACTGCTTTTAGCAAACTGCGTACTAAAATGTATGGGCCTTACTAATAATGGCGGAATTGCTATTTCGAAAATACACAAAGCTCAATTTGTCTTGTCAGATGTATGTCAAATACGAAATAACCAGTTTAAGTAGACCTGTAATAACCGTTGTATAAGTGATAACGCGTTTATTGGTAAGGGGGTACGTATGTAATGGAAATTTAAGTATTTTCACAAAGACCTAGTATAGACAATTATATGGTCCAAAGGAGATGGCCAGATTTTGTAAGGACGTCTGCCTTGACAATGTATAAATGTTGTGCTGAGTGATGTGTAAAGCTGACAGTCTGTATTTAAAAATATCGATTATATGAGCCGTGTGGAACTTTTAATTATCTTAAAATTAGATTAGATTAGAAAAATCTGAAACATAAAAAGGTTACTGACCCCAGGGTGCCCGCAACCGTTTCCTGGCACTTCACTCGAGTTATGTCTTTAATGAAAATCGTTCGATCGTTTCACCTTCCACACTCGCATCGCGGGAACATTTTCGTCATTTCTATTGACCTTTATGTAAAAGCAATATCGTAGAATTCGAGATGTTCAGAAACTCTGCGTTTATGCATCTTTAACCTTGAGACGCACAGGTAGGACAGAATAATGACCGGTTTAAGATCTGTCATCGATATATCACGCTTTCCTCGTGTACACATTCGTCCGTTCACTGCAACAACGTATATCACGTATTCACAATATTTTGTTACTGTAAAATGAATCCTAAGTAATAGTAATAAGATTGTTATTTCAATAGTGTCACATTTTGAGATATAGCGTTGTAAATCAGCGAATCATTCATAGTTATTTTACCTTTGGCAGACGCCATTATACTCCTATATATGCCAGCGGCTTCCTGCAATAACAGCCAGAGAGGTATAATAATTGAAAGGTCTGTAAGCTTTTCTGTAAGATGGCAAGCGCTGGTCCGTAAAAAAATTCGTAAAGTACACATCTATCTATATAAAAATGAATTGATGTACGTTAAGTATCGCTAAAACTCGAGAACTACTGCATTTGCCTAATTTCGGTCTTGAATCACACGTGGAAGTCCAGGAAAAAATCAAAAGGTGTACTTCTTCCAATACTAAGGCAAAACAAATGTTTTCCGAGACAGCTAGTATTCAATAAATAAACTTGATAGGATGAAAGAATGTTATCATCATTGGTTCAGCAGGACTTTAACGCCATAGCCTGTCAAAGTTATACCAAGAATTTCTTAATAATTGACTTTGATTCAAAATCTTAATTGAGTGTATCGCTGGACCTGACCAAGCATGTGACATCGGCATACGCTTTAAAGTCTTCAAAGTAACAATGTTCAAGTATCGGTGTAAGTCAATTTGCTCAAATTTACTTTGTACTCTGTGAAAACCTTTTGCAAAATTTATGGCGAGAGCGCATATTGCGATGTTTTGTGTATTTATATTTTACCCTTAATGAAAATTAAATTCTGACATTGTATAAAAGATGCCCGTAACTTCCTGGTCCTTTTGACCCGCGGGGGAAATTATTCCGGACTCCGGAAACGCTTGCACGTATAACTTAAACTGGTGTTCATCGAGATAATACTGTTAAACCTTCTATACATGTATTACGTACAACACTTTTGAATGACTTTGATTTTGTTAATGAGAAATATTAGCTTTTCTTAATTAAGTAACTTTACCTTTTCATAAATGCTTGTGTAACACCCACACAAGAACTTATGAAAGGATACTAAACGTTATTTAGGATGATATTATTTTGTTCGTTAAATATTTTCATAATATTACTTACGCCATTCCGAAAATGTACAAAATTAATTGAACGATCCAATAACGCTATCTGTTGTTTATACACACCGAATTCACAGAGAATTCGTAGACATAACAAATTCTGGCTTCCCAGAATAGATAGACATTTACTTCGGAAACGTTAAACTGGCAAAATTAAAGTGGAATAATTGTCATTTGCTGAAAATTTAAACACCAGTTTATCGTGACCTCTCATGTCACAGGCACCTTACAGAAAGAAGGCTCACTGCAAAGCAACCGTCAGTTATCAAGTTTAAACGCGAATGATTCAAATGCTTGTTACTTACATAAGTTTCAAAGTAAGCTAGAAGCTAAATGTAAATCATTATTTTGTTTGAACGTTTAATTAATAAAGTGTTTACTTATATTCCAAAGGCGTAATATTTAAGTAATAAATCCCTTAGAGATTAAACGCAGAGTTTCCTCTTTAAATCTTCTTTGTAAAACTCTGTCGGTTTAAGTTGCTGGACGCTATCATAGTGAACTTGTTGCAAATTATAAATCTTAAATTAAATAATAATCCCTGATTCCCGTGGTCGCTGCGCCATGAACGGTTCAACTTCTTTCTTTGTTGAGTTAGATAATGTTCTTATGAAAGAAGAATTAATTGCGCTGAAAATTTTAGCACTAATTTAATTCGAAATATTCATAGTATAGAGAAGTGGAAGTTCACTAGCAGCACGTCCTTATAAATCTCACATACACAAACTCATGTCTACAATACCTAAATATATATAAACAATATACATAATATAAAGAAATTATTTTTGGGTATTTTTTTTTAATGTTTTATATTAATCATATTTTAATGAAACGTGCACAGACATTATAACTCAATATTGTTCACCGGGTATATAGGCGCGAAAATAATCAAAGACAACTCCAGCTTACCTTTGTTATTTTACTCGACGATTCGACGCAGTTGCATGTGTTGTGCTCACGAATGGACTGGAGTGCGGCGGCTAGGTCGTTCACTGGTTTGATACGAATCCGCAACTACCCTCAAAGAGTCACTATTTCGGCACACAACAAAGGTAAGCTCGAGCTTGTCTTTGATTATTTTCGGACCTATATACCCGGTAGCCATCATCATTTTTACATCCCAGACCAAAACGAGGCCACGAACGAATAAAAATATGTGCAATCGATAAATGCAATTTGATGCATAAAAGCACTTATGCAAAATCCAGCTTTTGGTGAAATAGTAAATAGGGAAAACTCCACACCAGCAAAACACCTGCCGCGCCCGTTTTTTAGGATTTTTAAAACTGATTTTTATCCCCCAACGACCCATCATGACCAGACTTAAAGATATTTCCTACATTACAGATATCAAGATATTATTAGGACCAAAATAGCATGATTCTCTTTGCCTCGTGTTTTTCACATTCCAAGAAAATATGTACAAAGTCTGTCATGTATTAAATTACTTGGTTGTACTTGTAAACTCGACCAATATGTGGATTCACTGTCGATGTTCAGTAACATATCAAATTAATAACCACCAACCGTACACAGCTACTCCAAAACACTATTAAAAGCTACCCATTGAATGACATTGTTGTTTTTCGTTTGATTTAGGTTTATTCAGGCTGTGAGCTAGCGACTTGTGACTGGAGGCACATATTGACATTATTAACTCCTTATTATATGCTTGTGGCCGAAAGGTGCTTGTGATCCTAAAAGAAAGAAAATTTATTTATTCTCGCAACAAAGACGCGCACAGACATAACTCAATATTGTTCACCGGGTGTAGATGTAGGTAATAAAATATAAAATAACAAAGGTAAGTTCGAGCTTGTCTTTGATTATATACCCGGTCAACAATATTGAGTTAAACATCTTGAGCATCCAAACAGTTGGAGTAATAACTACATTTAATTGAAATAATGATTTACAAGACCCAAACAAATAAAAAAAAATATTTAACTACAAACAAATAAAAAAAAATATAAGAGTGTAAGGTGCCATTTCCATCTGGGACGTGAGTGTATGTTTGTATGTATGTAGTTATGCTATAGGCCTACCAGTCAAGTCTGAGTAGACGTGAAGTAATGTATTTCGTCGTGAGTCGACAATAGTTGAGGAGGTTAGGATCAAAACCTGTTAATTTACTTTTTCCCAAGAGGTTTTTGCGCTACCTTTGATTTTAATGGTACACATTTTCGATGAAAAATGCATCAAAAGCCGTGTAAAATTAAATTCTGGCAAATTTATCTATTCCGTTATTGTCATTAAAACACTATGCATTTCATGAAAAAACTGCTACATACCGGATGAAGATTTCGAATTGGGTATTCGAAGCTGTTTTAATCGAATACAGACAAGCAATAAAGAGCACTGAGCCTGTCAGGTTGACCTGTCAAAAAGGAATTATTAAAATTACCAGACTACACTAATTGCATTTCTTTTGTAGAGTTTAATTACGAAGATGTTGGCTGCCTTTGGTTACGGTTCTACTTGAGCTAAGTTAAGCTTAGCTTCGTTACTACTGATGTGTCTCTGAATTCTACCAGTAGGTAGGTTTACTACAGTTGAATGACGACAGAAAGTAGAGCTTTTAAATTAACACCGATTTGGTGCCCTGCTGCCGGGCATAGAACAGGAGACCGGCGCGGGAGGAGGAGCAGACTATTTATTTATATACACACACCAACCTTTAACATACCTACATTACGTTAAGCATTACATTATACATTTTTTTTGTATTGATACATTATCCAATCATAATACAACACCTTTTGTTTTATTAATTTCTATCAATTTTTTTTATGAATGAAATTGTCAAAAATCTCGGCATTTTAAATAAAAAAAAACAAAAATATCATATTTTTGTGCAGTGAAGTTATGGTCATGCTGTAGAAAGATTTTTTGTCGGAAATTGTCTCCTTAATCTCCCCGATTCGTTTGATCCACGACTTTTGGGCCACCCTGTATAGTTATAAGTACCGGTAAGCAAGTTTATCACAGATGAGTACATCGTTTACAAGTAAAGGCAAGATACAAAATAGTAAAATTAAATTAAACTACTTATATTTAAACTGCTCGTGACAGGGAGTTGTGCGACCAAGAATAAAAGTTGCTGACACAATTCTTGTGGCATTCTCTTAGGGCGATTCCCGTAAGTTTTAAGTTAAATGTTCGTTGTAGCGTCGAAATAATTGCAAATTGAAATTTATACGATTGTAAATTATTAACACCGTCAAACGTGGTGTATCGGTATTGCGAAGAGAGAGAAGAGATATACATAAATTATTAGTTCGTCGATCTAATTCCTAAATTATACAATTACTTATTTCATGTAGCTAATCATTAATTCTAGAATTCAATTTTAAATCTGTCATCTGCATTGTTAACTAATGTTAATGCAATACAATATATAGCAATACAATTGTTTTCAAATTATTGTGGCACATAAACGCTAACAACAAGAATTATTGTTAGTCCAGTGATCGGAGAATAAATAAAATGGGTGGACTGTATTTCAACCGGTCGTATTCATCAAGTTATTAACAGTGTAACATAAGATTCGCAACAATAATAAGCGAAGCCCGCTCGTGGGTGTGGTGTCGTCAAAGGGTAGATGTAAAGTGCCGAACATGAGCGAATGACTTGAGATATCCAATCCACCGCAACGTTCGGAGACCCGCTCATAGTCTCCAACACATACATTGTAAGGTATTTTTTTAATGAAACTCGCATGGATATAACAACAATACCTTGCTAACAAGGTACTTATTTTACTATCGTTTAGGGAAATTTAATGTATGTAGATAGATCAGCATACTACAACAAAAGCATCCACTTCCAACTACTTAATGGGAAACTTTACAAGAACTTCCTCAATTCGAACCGTCCTCGACAGAGCGCGCAAACAAAAGTCGGTAATTATTTTTTTTAAACTGAACAAGCAATATTTCCATCCAGTGGATTGAAAGGCTTGCGCGCGCACTTACTGGCTGAGCTCCGCGGGTCGCCCGTGTGTGCCAGTGACTGAGCGCCTCCGAGCCGGCGTGCATCTCTGTCCGCCCACCCCACGACCGACACGACTTCGAAAGCGCGCGTAATGTTGTTCCGCTGAAAAACTTACTGCAAAAAAAATCTGTAAAAAAAGTTTGCTTTCGCTCCATTTGCCGGTGAAGTTGGAATAAAAAAAAGTTATTTTAATATAAAAAAAGTCGACGTACACTTTTTGTTCGTAGTGTATAACAAGTATAGGCAATTAAAAACAGTGCACAAGTAAACCCTTGACTTATTGAATTGCATGAAAAAAATCGCAAATTCATCGCCGAAAAAAAAGTCTATCGTGCCAACTAAAGCTGCACAATCATCTCTGTGAAAGTGTTGTGGGAACCGGAAATGTGAGAGATTTTTAGTGTAATATTTTTTTTTATTTGATCCCGGCCCAGATGAGCCGGGGTGCTTGGGCTCAGCGCCAGCTTCCGCGCCCGAAGAACACAGGTGACAATGTGAGTGTAATACCTAACGTTTCTTTGATTTATTGCGTGAACATTTTTCAGACATTCATTGGCACTAGTGCTCCGCGCCGCCCGCTCACAACCAACCGTGAAATATTTTCATGACTTTTACTTCCCACGATATTTTTTAGTTCTAAGAGACATTTGCCGGCCTTTTACCGTGCGTCTCCCGTGGTGAGTGGTATACCTGTATTAACGATAGATTTCTGACTTTAAAAGCGCGCAGATATTATTGTAAATGTTTTATTTATTTATTTATTAACATACAGAACACACATTACATTACAATATAACCAATGCGTAATGTTGCTGACAATTATTTACAATCATATAAATTAAAATAAAAAAATATATAATATATATTTATATCGGTACGGAATCATTTAGAGATAAGCATTCAGATTATCTTGGTTGTTTGTTTGATGAAGTTAAGCTGAAAACAAAGAAGGTAAGCTGAATGTTTATCTTTGCAGACGGTATGAATGTTTAATATAATTTCTGACCTTTACTGGGATATCAAACGTGAGTCATTGTATGACGTATGAGAAACTTTCTTTTGTAGATCTTTAAACGGTATTACATTTACATAATGTTAATACATAATTAATGAGTAATAATTAGGAAGTTTCCGACATATTATCGTGGTGCTAATTCAACTCTTAAGTGCTTCACTAAAATACATAATAAAATTGCAATCAAATTTGCAATTTGATTTTCGGGATGAGAAGTACCTTATTATTTAAACCGGACTTCTAACTATACGTCTGCAAAATTTCAAAGCAATCGGTTCAGTAGTTACGGCGTGCAAGCGGAACAAACAAACAAACAAACTCACTTTCCCATTTATAATATTAGTAAAATATTGTAATTTGAGGAACAAATTTATTTCTTCCAGTATATAAAAAATGAAAAATAGTTATTATAATATATACTGTAACTTGTATGCAGCAAAGTATAATAACGTGGTATAGGAATCGTTTTTTTATCTAAATTTTCCGATGTTTTACGTCGAATTGAAAACTCGAACCAGAGTTATTATCAGTCCCTGAAGTACCATTTCATTTATTCTTGAAGATATTCAGTTACACAGTTCCACCCGTCTCCCGGTGGAGCAGTATATAATACCGATATGATATAGACCCAGTTATAATCGAAATTGCTTCTTTCACAACATACTATATCATTTACACTTCACGTCTTTTAATCCCAAAACGGGGTAGGCAGAGGCACTTGCTAAAACAAATGCTCACAGTTCACCAAGCGTATTTAACCCAACGTAACAGAGGGTGAGTCTTTCGCCGTTATAGGGTTCAGACACCTTGTAGTGTGTGGGTTTCGTCACGATGTTGTCCTTCACCGTACGAGCGTTGCGTTGCATACATGGGCTCTGAAAAAGAGTCCCATTGGTACACGTCCAGTAGCCGGACTTAAATCCGGGACTTTCCGATTACAAGTCAAGCATCCGACCAACTGGAACTGGAACTACACACGCTATTATATTCGTACACATTAATAAATTTCAAGGGCTGTTGAAGCTAAAGCTATTCGAAGTTTGTATCTATGTAGGTTTTAATTTTCTGTTGGAATAAAATATTTATCTGAAAGTACAAGTCTTGAACCTGTACTGTGAGCTTCGGGCAGTTATCGGATAATTTTTATGCTTTGTCTCAGTCTAATGGCAAGTATAAAAAAGAGATAAATGCGCCTTAAACATTACTTAAGCATTAATTTTTCTTTCATAAAAGGGTTTACAGCCTTATTAAATTAATTATTATAAAAAAAAATAAAACGTTCAATAGCTATTAAGACAGACATTACTTAAGACATGAAATAATAATAATAAATAAATATTTCACAACGACACACACATTGCCTTCATCTCATGTTATGTCGCTAAAGCACTTGTGTTATGGAATTCAGACAACGAGACATATTTACTTAAATACATTTATTTTTTTCTTTTAAATACATACTCATACAGGGAGTAACCAAATCCTGCAGTGGGAATTGAAGGGCCTATAGAGAAAGCTTTTATTAATGGCACAACACAGAGGAAATTAAAAAATTCAAGGAATTAAACTACTTATCGAATTTCATGGACACTTGCTGTTTTCGATATCAATACAAGAGACAGCCCATCCTTAAAGTAAACAATGAAGGAGGAATTGACTTTTGAAATACTAACCTAAGACCGACGATTACCAGCGACATCCACTTATGATTTTATGCAAATACTTGATATTATTCAACGGTCAGCATCACACTTTTTTTTTAAGGCTGCGCTTCTAATGCTAGTTATTTTCTTTTTTATTAGAATAAAAGTAGAAATATTAGTAAATAACCGCATTTCTATTCACATTATCTATTTCTACATCGAATATGACCAAGTATCTTATTAAAAAACTTTTCCTGATCGATTTATTAAATATCCACAAGTATGGCGTTGCCTTCATCTGACTTCCACCAGTTTAAGAGAACCTTCCAAACACTTCGGGTCAATGTTGCTCCAGCTCCTGCCGAGATCCTCTCATCCACTTTCAGTTTATTGACAAACAAGTTTTCAAAGGGAACTTCGGTCCTGTAATTACTTTTTTTTTACTTCGTCTGTTTTGGGCGACCAATTTTGTTTAGGGATTCAGTGATCATGGAAGAAATACAGCGTTGGTCAGTCTTTATGTGACCGCAGTTCGGTGGGCAAATTGAATAATCCAAAACCCTTGAGATGTAATTTTCGTTGGTCGCTCATTTTGTTTGGGTTCATGTGTATGTTTGTGTGTGTGTGTGTGTGTGTGTGGAAAAGAGGGTTATTTTATTACATTTTATGTTAATTCTGTGAAGTGTGGCGGTTTTATTCAGGTAAGTAATTGAAATAAATAGCGCTGGTTGCTTCTCTCTCCGTATTTCATTGAAACGAATGTCGAGTGAACAGTATGTAACTGTGATGCAAATAGAAAAAGTTTGAACCCCCTAACAAAGTGTTTGCACAATATCCTGGCTGCGTTGCTACTTACCTGTGGTGCCCTTCTCATTTAAACTTTCGGGATGTAATATCCTGACGTTTATGTTATTCAAATATACACGCAATATTATTTATTGTTAAACTTTCATCAACGTCCCTTCAGTACGGGTAAAATAAACATTCAGCTTTCGATGTTTCGGCACAGTTAAATGTACCGTCACGTGATCACAACATCTTAGCAGCTTAACTTTGCTTAAATTCACGCCCTGATGGCCAATGTTGACTTAAGAACGTTTCATATGAATTCTTTACCAGGTTTTATACTTCTTATTTTACTTTATGTCCTGACGTAGGTATCTATTGTTTCATTACGTTTTGACTTCCTGAGTGAAGTTTTACGGTCTAAGGCAGACATTAGACGCTTATGCAAGCGTCATTTAATTCCATCAGTCATGATTTATGGAATGACTACTAATACTAATTCAAACATCATTCACTATATTAGACGATAGGAAATCCGTCAATCACAATCATGACTGTGGTAAAACTGAGATCAAAACGTATCGTCTAATGTCTGGTGTGGCAACAATATTATAAAATTACAATTTCAATAATAAATAACAATAAATATTTAAATAACATAACATATTACTTATACACTTATTACCTATATACCACCAAAAAAATATGTTTTTATTTATAATTAATCAGAATAACGGCACTAGTGTGAACACACAATGTAGTCGTTTCATTCATAAGTCTAAATATCGTTTCATTAATTTTATCTCAAAAGAGCTACAAAACATCCATACATACAATTGTTCTTTATTAAATTGTCAAGGATTATTCACAATCTAGCAGCTTATTACTGGAAACTATTTTAATCTTAATCAACTGAGCGGTATGATATTTTACCGATATTTATTAAATGTTATGAAAAATGTTATTGGAACGGTTAATTTCGACAACTCGAATTTTCACGGCATGATTGCTGCACTCGCCGGGCATCGGGTTTATAAATAAATACAATGAAACATCATTGCATTACGCGCACGCTGGCTGCACGGTGCTTAATATTTTTCGTTAATTGAATTACTGATAGTAAAACGACCAATTTGCGAGTATGATAGTAAAACAGAATTTTCGATGAAACGAGCTTCGGAAAAATGTGTCTAATTTTTTTACACATTATACATACATACATACATACACTTCACGTCTGTCTCCCAGAGGGATAGGCAGAGACTACAGATCTCCATTTGTCACGGTCCTGACATACCCCTTTCGCTTCGTCTACATTCATACATCTTTTCATACATGACCTCCGGTTTCGAGTACTTTTCACGCCACCTTCGGCCAGGACATCACCAATGTGGTCTGTATATGTCCTTCTGGGGCGACCTCTACTCACCCGGCCCTGCACATCACCCATATAAATCTCTTTCGTCAATCGACTTTCATCCATTCTCTCCATATGCCCAAACCACCGAAGCATGCCCTTTTCAGTGGATGTCTTCTTATGTGTCATTTTATATATTTATTTTAGTATGTATGTATGTATGTGTTCATTATTATCTAGTATTTTTAGCAATAGTACTTTTACTATATTATAATATGTGTTCATTTATATTTTAAATATATTATTTATGTGCGTACGTAGGTATGTGATTATAAATGTTTATGTATAAATGTGTATTCTGTTATACCTACCTACTTAAGTTGTTATTGTATTCACTTACAACTTT
>SJJU01006399.1:0-35929 GCA_012932125.1 Conopomorpha cramerella
ATACATTTTTGTTTAAAGATTCAAAAATCCGTTTCTGTCCGGTGCCGTGTTGTCCGGTCGGTGGAAATACACCTTTACGCTACGTCCTCAGTGAACAAATTGATGCGATGCGTTGCGTATACGATGCGGTGCGGTGCGGATTTACTGCGATCCGGTACGGATCGGATGGAGTGTCCCGCCTGAACTTGACATTTCGCGTGAAGTTGCGTTTTCCAACAAACATGTCTAGGCTCCGTCGAATTATTTTGTCAGAAAACTAAAGATGTTCGTACGAAATTCGTCCGAAAATCGCAAGCCGAATTGACATTTCCGCAACGCAACTACTCGTACGAATGTCAGTCGGAAAGACGTAGGACACTTGTATTGATTACGAAAATTTGAAATTGACAGCGGACATCGTATCGGACCGCATCGTGCCAATTTGTTCACTGAGGACGTAGGGTTACTTTCTATCTACACAACGACCTAACAATGCCCCCAACTGTCTGCGGGCGGCCAGCGGAGCACCGTTTCTTCAGATCCAGCTAACCTCCAAGACTGATATACCAGAGACTTCCCATGAACAAAAGTCATGAACGCTTATTGTTAAATCCTACCCTGACCTGATTCGCTAAAAGGCTTCACCGAACAGGAATGCCTGAACATGGGTGGGGATACCCAACCACTTAATGGCATGGTTTTGTTCGGTGGGTGGTGACTAGCCACGGCTGAAGCCTCCCACCAGAATGATACCTGGTTTGCACCAACCTGGGACCACGTGTCGAAGCAGAGTTTTTCCCACGGACCCCAAAGTCCCCAAAAAAGTCCTTTAGCTTTGTCGCGTACTAAAAGTTGATTATATTAACGAACCCAACAACGTTTCTAAGATCATCGCTCCAGTTCTAAGTCCATTACTACTCTGACAAGGGTTCTTTATTGTCCTGATAAGATACTTTATATTGAAAGAAATAGCGCTCCGAAACAAGTATAACACTGTTTAGTACACTATACACACACTCATAATGTATTCTACAGAACTATAATAACACATATTTATAGATTGACGATTGGAATATTGTATATTTCTAACGAATGACTTGCTGCATGCCGTACAGATTCCGTGAATAAAAAATAAACTCTAAGAAAGAGACGATTTACATTTACAAAGATTTTCGAACACTGACAAGTTTCATACGAAACTTTATCCCCCTTACCAATAAACGCGTTGTACCTTATACCGAAGTTATTACAGATCCACTGAGACTGATTGCTCCGTATTTCACATACAACTGACAGTTTAAACGGAGTTTACTATAATTTCAGAATAGATAAACCACATTTATTGGTATAGTCGTATTAGTTTACGTCAAATAGATAGAGCGTCTAGTGGACAAGAATTAACAAATTGTAACATGTATATTTATGTTACAGAAAATAAACAAAGATAGAACCGATATAAGTCTCTTTTCAAAAGTTGATGTTAATTTTTTTATAGCTTTGAACAAGCGTTTAACCACCATCCTGCCTGATGTTAAGCAGCGATGTGGTCTACGATGGAGCACACTTGTTCAGTAGGTACCTATTCACCCGCGACTTGAAGACCTTCAGACTGTACTGCGCAGGAAACACAAGACTCCAGCAAGTAATTCCATTTCCAGCGGTTTGCACTATGACACTAGACGGAAACCGTTTGGTTCGCGTAAATTATCTATTTGGATACTCACCATAGACTAAATGCCTGCCAATAGCCTCGACCATCATCTTGTGCTCGACGCTAACGCTGTCCCCGTACATGCTCGAGTGACTGTGATTGTACAGGATCTGTCGGTCTATAGAGTCGGCCAGGTTATTGTTGAGAGAGATGTGAGGCTCCAGCGGTGCTTGCACGTAGTTGTGTTTCTTGAACGACGTTATTAACTCCTGGAGAGATGAGGAGAAGAGTTGATTAAAAGTGATATTACGAGACATGTCGCACATTTAGTTATTCTGTAGACCATGATGAGTTTATGTCAGCAATTAGATATATTTTTTATTTATTAAGACCACTAACAATAACATATTCAATCTACTATATAAAAATAAGTCGGGTTTTCCTCCCTGACGCTATAACTCCAGAACGCACGAACCTATTTCCACGGTTTTGCATTCGTTGGAAAGGTCTCGGGCTTCGTGAGGTTTATAGCAAAGAAAATTCAGGAAAAAATTCAACAGAAAAGCGGGTAAACGAAACGAACCCATCTGGTGGCGAAACGGAGTTCGCCGGGTTTGCTAGTTTTATATAATAAAGATAGGGGCTGCTGGAGTGACAAAATGTTCTGCATATCATCGCCGCCACCAATTCCTGGCTTTTTGCGAAGTAGAACGATCCGTGAGTGGTCATTAATTAAGCTCATATTGCCATAAAAATTATGTCATGTTACGCCTTTCTTCTTAGGAAACATAAAAACTCACCTTAAGCGAAATAGGCTGATTGAAATCGACCCTTATACCGCCGTGGTTGGTGTTCAAAGTGTGCCAGATGCCCCTCAGCGCCGACCAGAATGTCTCCATCTGTTTGGGTCGGCCCAACTGCTCCCGCACAAAGTTACCGTCGACCAAACGGTCGTAGTTCACCGTCACTGGTACTAGAAGTGCGTCGTCTATTGTACCGTCTAGGTACGCGTCCGTTATTACCGATAGTATGCCCGCTGGAAAGAGAATTTTTTTTAAATTTATTATTATAATTAATTTTATTTATTATTATAATTAATTCAACGGTTGTACAAATATTCACTTACATATTATTCGCATTTCTAGCCTTAGTAGATAGGACAAGACTGGGGATAGGACATTGTAAGTTGAAATTGCATCTGCTCTCATTTCTAGGATACGTGTGTAGCCTGTGTTAATGAGGAGCAGGCTCTTTCCAAACTCTGTGGTGGTATGTATTTGTCTCTATGGTAATACAATAATGATATTACATTCAAATTGTGGTATTGTGACAGTATCTTGAGTGATCACGTGCGCAAACAATTAAAAGATTAGCACAAGAATAGGCAGAAGACTCTTCTCTCTTTAACGGGTATCGGCGGAACACCAGCGCCGCAGGTAACTGTAGCATTATGCTGAGTCGAGACCCTTTTACTGGCTTGAGATCTGGCACACGCTCAGTAGGTACTGCTCAGCGCGAGTTGGTACGCTTTTGATTGCCTTTTCCTTATTTTATGTGTGTATTATTGATTGTTTTTACTATTGTTTCTTTTATTGTTAATATTTTTCTCATGTGTGTTAGTTAGCTCTTAAGTTGGTAAATAAACATAAACATAAGACAGAAGAAGGGATTGGTAAATACCCACGCTACACCAAGCGTATTTAACGCAACGTGACAGAGGGTGATCCTTCCCAGTTATAGGGTTCACACACCTTATCGTGTGCGGGTTTCATCATGATGTTGTCCTTCATCGTACGAGCGTTGCGTTGCAAATAAAGGGTCGAAAAAAAGAGTCCCATTGGTACACGTCCTGTAGCCGAACTCGAACCAGCTCCCGATTGCAAGTCAAGTATCCAACCAAATGGACCACAGACGCTCTAATTAGCAATTAAAAATAAACAAATTAACAGAGAGCCGTGCAAGGCAGAGAGGAGAGCCGTCAGGGGCTGTGACAGCTATTCTTAAAAATTAGTACCAGCTCTTATTAATCGATCTGTAAGGGGAATGTTCTGGTTCTGGTATTTGGTAGCACGACTAGTAAGGGGGGCTAAGTTGCTTGTTTGGATGTTGGATATATGATAACGAATAAAATTTTGGCCGTACTACAAAACGTGGTTTATCTTAGGCTCTGGTCAAACTATACCCTTGTTTCTTTCATTTTGGATAATAAGGTAGCACGAGTTTAGACAATGACAAAAAGAAACATTAAAAATCCCTATTGCCCATCGAAACAGTTTGGTGTAAGCTATACTAGCGCCATTAGTTCTTAAAATGCCCGCTCCCTATATCTCTGTATGAGTTCAGTAAATTTAAAGCATTTTGGGTGCCTACTTAATTATTTTAATTTAAATTATGAAACATCACAAACGTTTCAACACAGTCTATTTTTATTTAAAGTACATACCTGTTGTGTAATCTGTCCTTTCAGAATGCAAGAATATAAACACATAGTGAATAAGTATCTGGTATAAATTATGTATTGTAAAACTACACTGATATCGCCAGATGAAATTTGACTTCGGCAGAAGCACAGTAAAGAGGTATTTTGTTACTTTGTCTTGTTTTCTACTACAGTTCATCATCATCATCATCATCAGCCCATACTTGTCCACTGCTGGACATAGGCCTCTCCAATTGCACGCCACTGTGATCTGTTTTCGGCTTCTCACAGCCAGCTTCTGCCAGCCATCTTGCGTATATCATCAGTCCACCTTGCCTGAGGGCGTCCTACACTCCGTTTGCCGAGACGCGGCAGTTAATAAAATTATATGTCCTTTCTAATATAAAGAGAAAATAAAATGTGTTTGATCGAATAGGGAAGAAAACGCAAGCTGAATGCAGATGGCGCTTTGTACACTTGACCCATATGGACCAATAACAGTGAGGCAATCAGTCACATGAACTTGTAGTGACAATCGATTAACCAATCGTGCTGTTTTGGATCAAGCGTTACTAGCGCCATTAGTTCATGAGTTTTCTACCCCATTAAACAATGAACACTTCTTCCTAAAAGCTACCACGACTAATAGCTACCGTAGGCAAACTACAAAAGTTTGAAAATACTTGCCGACCGAATAAACATATACAATATCATCAAAATCGGACAAGCCATTTCGGAAGATTGTGGCAACAAGCACCACGTCATATGAATTTTACATAATAGATATATAAGCACCTTTAGGTAATTGCGGTTTTCCAGTTCTAGTGCGACCTCCTTCTATGAAGAACTCGATGTTATTCTTAGCGGCCAGACTGTTCAATATGTACGCCCTGAAACATACAAATAAAATAAATAAATAAAATAAATATTTTTCAACAACACACACATTGCCTTCATCCCATGTTAAGTAGCTAAAGCACTTGTGTTATGGAAATCAGACAACGAGATATATTTACTTATATACGTATACATATATATATATATTTTTTTCATTTAAATACATACATATATAAATAAAACACCCAGACACATCAAAAGCTCATCACCTAAGCACGTGTCAGCGGTGGGAATCGAACCCACGACCCTACGGAGAAGAGGCAGACATGCTGACCACTACACCAACGGGCCCGTCTATGCTTGCGTATATGTTTAATTACCGTCAAAGAATGGTAATTAAACATATACGCAAAAAAAATCATCTCCATAAAAAATAGATTTTTTTTGAGATGACATTTTGTATGGAAATTTGAATATTTTTTTCATTTCCCAGTAGAAGTTGTTCATATAGACGAGCCCACAACAACAACAACTTTTCTAACACCACTGATCGGTTTTTTTTACACTTTGTATATATGTATAAAGAACAAAAAATACCACTTCACGCGCTTTAATTCTAACAATAAGACAAGAAGCACTTGCTAATCAAAAGGCCACTGTTCTTCGAAGGAATTAATATATATACATATACGTATATCATTGCTTTCGATTGCAAGTATCCGACCAACTGACCTCATACGCTCTATTTTACATATAAATAAGACACAAAACGCTGGACGTTTGGCCATAATTCTTGCATTAAATTTATTAAATTACCTGAGAGCGGACTTGTATATGGGGTCGTTATGGCTGTTCGCGCCGTAAGCTCCACGACGGATGTAGAAAGCGCCGCAGCCACGGAGGAACCAACTGTGCAACAAATATTAATTTAATATAATCGGGAATAAATTTGCGTAAAGACGGTGTTTTTGTGTGTGGAACGATGGAAGTCATCGTACGAAGAAAAGGTTTTTTTTCATGGGAATATGTGCTTAATTACTGATGACTTTACTTAACATTATAAAGCGTTTTTTTTTTAATCACTATGAACAAGCGTTTGACCACCATCCAAGCGTTTGACCACCATCCTGCCTGATGTTAAGCAGCGATGTGGTCTACGATGGAGCACACTTGTTCAGTAGGTACTTATTCACCCGCGACTTGCGTTATAAGAAAAAGAAAAAAAGATAGACTCACCCAAAGAAAGGTATCCTCATATTGTCGCCGGCTGCAACGAGCGGCGGCCGCAGACCAGTCAGGTACAGTGTGAACGTCACTAGGATGTAGTCGAAGTGACTCCTGTTGGCAAAATAATCTTTATAGTAAAAGCCCCACTGTATGTGTATGTATTTAATCTGTATAGTCAATATGGGGCTTCCGTTACAAGTTACTAGCTCATGGCCTGAATAAACCTAAATGTCCAGATCGCATAGTCGGCTCAATACTCAATATCTTTATTGCATTACCATAATGTTATAGTAGATGTTACAAATTTAATACAGTGTATCAATTATGGACCCTGTAGGGCACAGCAATATTCACATAATGTGCTTATTTATGCCTACGCCATGACAGGAAGAAGCCTTTCTTCCTGTCATGGCGTATTCTAATTCTTCATTGATTCAAAAGAATGCCTATTCTTTTGAATCAATGAAGAATTAGCGAGATCGGTCCACCCGTTCCGGAGTTACAACATTACAACGAAAAGTGCAAAGCATTGATTTTTATATAAATATAGATTCATTACCACGAGTTACTATCTATCCTGGAAGAAATCACTTTCAGCGATAAGGTTGCCTTTTGCAGCTCACCATTGTCTCATCAGTGTCGACATATCTTAGTGTACAATAAAGTATTCATTCATACCATTGAGAACAGTCATTTGAAATATTGAAACAAAGTTTTAATAAATAAATAAATATTTTACAACAACACACACATTGCCTTCATCCCATGTTAAGTAGCTAAAGCACTTGTGTTATGGAAATCAGACAACGAAATATACTTAATTAAATACTTTTTTTTTTCTTCTAAATACATACTTATATAAATAAAACACCCAGACACATCCAACAAGTACTTAAAAGCTCATCACCTAAATACCTGCCAGCGGTGGGAATCGAACCCACGGCCCTATGGAGAAGAGGCAGACATGCTGACCACTACACCAACGGGCCCGTCCAAGTTTTTCACTATTACCTAACATTTCGTTTTAAACTCGCTACTTTATCTTTACTTCTACATGAGCAAAATAAATGTTTATTAATATTTATGATATTATCTGATAAGTAAATTATGTTACTAATCATTATTTATGTTCTGTACTTTAGACTTCGGACTTCAACTGGACTCTGTACTCACAACCTTCTGGTTAAGTGACTTTGGGCGTGACAAATGTCACAGTCGACATACAGAGTGCAAAAGGACAGTTACGGAACTTTTTTATTTAATTTGACCTTGTATAAACATATGGCTATTCAGAATGAAAGGACCCCGAGCAATTGTCTTAGAAACGTCGGGTTCGACAATATGAACAAATTAAATATGCCATAGTAAAAGTTGTCCATTTTGACGAGCCCAATAACGTTTCTAAGCTCCATTGCTCAGGATCCTTCCTGACCGACTTCAAAAAAGGAGGATCTTCTCAATTCATCTGTATTTTTTTATCTTTGTTACCTGTTAACTTTGGCTTGTGTGAACCGATTTGGATGTTTTTTATTTATTTGAAAGCTGGTTTGGTTCCATATAAATTTGGTTCAGTTCCGACAATGGCATCCATGAGAAAACCACATATATGTCAAATTACTGGTTGAAGTAGGTTCTTTTTCTTAAAGTTATACACTCTGTATAACCATATGTTTATACAACGTCAAATTAAAAAGAAATGTTAGCAAACCTCGAGGAAATCACTGAGCCCATGATACCAAAGAACTTTGTCCAAGGAATCCTATGTCAAAAACGAAAAAGACATAGTCACCCACCTATGCAGAGGCACAAAGACTAGGGGCAATCCAGCAGCCTTAGCTCTCCTCAGTCTCTCGACGCACTCGGCGCGCGTCCCGCAGCCTCCGCCCGCCACCCGACGTATAGCCTTGTGGCACAACCACGCTACTAATCTGAAATTAACAGGCACAGGTAATAAGATTCTTGTAAGTAATGTATGTTAATTTGTACCATGCCAGTGGACGCCCCGCGATTTCATTCGCGTGGTTTCAGTATTTCATACAAATTATAACAACATCTATTTAGTGAAGCGTCCCATAGGATAGGGACAAAGAGTAGTCAATGCCCTTTCACATGCTCTAAACTATCTGTATACTAAATTTCATTTAAATCGGTACAGTTGTTTTGGCGTGAAAGTAAGACAGACAAGAGTTAGTATTACTACAATAACATTTGTCTACATTTGTTCCACAAATAAAAATGTTTGTGCTGATTTGATGACAAGGAACTTTAGGCGTACGGCTAAATTTCATTTATTTTTTATTTAATTTTTCGTTACCCCGCATTGTCGCCATAGTAAAAGTTATTCATATCGACGAGCCCAACGTTTCTAAGACCATTGCTCGGGGTCCTTTTACACAGAGTATACGGTCGAATTGAGAAAGACTCCTTTTTTTAATACGCTCGAGGTCTGTGATCTAGTTGGTCGGATACTCGACATGCAATCGGGACGTTGCGGGTTGGAGTCCGGCTACCGGACGTGCACCAATGGGACTCTTTTTCAGAGCGTATGTACGCAACGCTTCGCTGGTACGCTAAAGGACAACACTGCACACCACAAGGTGTGTGAACCCTATAACGGCGATGGGCTCACACCCTGTCACGTTGGGTTAACTACGCTTGGCGAACCGTGGGAATTTGCTTAGCCTTAGCCTATGCCTAGCCCGCATTGGGATTAAAAGGCGTACAGTGTATTTTTTTGCTATTCTTAACAACAGGCAATATAAAGAGGGCTGTCTGTATTTGCAGTAGAACCGATGACCGTTGGGGAAAACGAGTTCTCGAGTGGAGACCGCGTCTCGGCAAACGGAGTGTAGGACGCCCTCAGGCAAGGTGGACTGATGATATACGCAAGATGGCTGGCAGAAGCTGGATGCGAGAAGCCGAAAACAGATCACAGTGGCGTGCAATTGGAGAGGCCTATGTCCAGCAGTGGACAGGTATGGGCTGATGATGATGATGAAGCGTACTGTACTAACTTTAAAACCACTCACCTCAACACATTGTTAGACATTGCCGAGCTAATATCCATGAGCACCTTCATAGCTCTAGCTTCCACCCTCTTCCTCACGGAGCCGTACCGAGTGTTGACCTCCGAGTCGCCGCTGCCGTTCAGCGAGGACTTCAACTCTTGTGCCGTCGTGTCTTCTATTGCTCGCTGGAAGTGCTCGTCTTTCACCACCTGCGTTGGGAAAAATTTGTGTTAGTTAAATAACATTCAATAATTGCTTCGCCATGTGAAGGCTAGATTGCCCCCAGTTAAGACTTTCTTTTTCTTCTTTTTTTAATCTGTATGAACAAGCATTTGACCACCATCCTGTCTGATGTTAAGCAGCGATGTGGTCTACGACTATCTCGAAACGGAAATTATGCATCCTTGTAAAAGAATCGTAATTGAATGTGTACGCAACTGATGAATGAAGAACTTTTACTATGGTGACAATGCGGGGAAACGATAAAAAAAATCATCATCTCCATACAAAATGTCTTTTTCGACATTTTTATAACTCGGGAGATGACATTTTGATGGAGATAAAAGATGTCTTTTTTTTACCCCGCATTGTCCCCATACACGAGCCCAACGACGTTTTTAAGACCATTGCTCGGGGTCCTTTTACACTCAGTATATGGTGGAATTAAAAATACTCCTTTTTTGAAGTCGCTTAAAAAGGAAACAAACCTATATTTATGTGTATGTTTTGTGTATAGCATATTTAAATTGCTTATAACTATTGTCACGATTCCTAATAAATGATAGTACTTTCTACTAATATTTTTCTATAAACGGATCGTTATTGAGTTTCTATATAAAAAAATAAGGATGGTTTCCGGTATAGAGTATAGAATATTGACGTTTATGGTCAGCGTGCTTCCGGTGGGGACTTGCTTTTGGCGCGCGATTAGGAGCGCAGGGTAATTTCAAGAGAAAATGTAATTAATGTGAATAACTCGGATTTCTTGATATTAGTAGGGTGGTTATCGCCTATTGTTAAAAGTAGAAATATGTTTTAAAGCTAATAGTTATTTTGTGTTCAAAGTGTACAAAATACTTGTATTGCCTATGCTGATGTTGTGACGTGCAAAAGGTGGAGTTAAAACAATAAATGAATGATTGCAGTAGTGGAACAAGTGTTTAATTTCACACTATGTTGTAAGGAACATTGTTTCCTTAAACATATGACCACCTTAACCACACCGCATAGCTCAAGGTTAACTGGAAGATAATGCTTTGTAGCATTAAGTTCGCCTTTGTAAAGTATTAAATAATATTAAATAACCTCAGGCACCACGTCCTTGTAGTCGTAAGTGGTTAGATGGCAGCACTGTGCCAAGTCGCAGAGGTAGCGGGACACGACGCCGCCATTGGCGAAGGTCTGCCGCCCAATGTCCAGTATGTTGATCACGCCGCCGTTGTCTGTCACGCGTTTGTCTTGCCACGATTCCTGAGGGGAAAAGAGAAAATACTTGTTTACAAAAAAAAAATATAATAGCGTCTCTGGTCCAGTTGGTTGGATCCTTGACTTGTAACCGGGAGGTCGCGGGTTCGAGTCCGGCTACAGGACGTGTACCAATGGGACTCTTTTTCAGAGCCTATGTACGCAACGCTCGTACGGTGAAGGACAACATCGTGATGAAACCCGCATATCATAAGGTGTGTGAATCCTATAACGGCGATGGGCTCACCACCTGTCACGTTGGGTTAAATACGCTTGGTGAACTGTGCTTTTGTTTTAGCAAGTGCCTCTGCCTACCCCGCTTTGGGATTAAAGGCGTGAAGTGTATTTATTTTTTAATTTATTTACAAAAAAAAAAATACAGTTCACGTCTTACGCACTACGTTAGCCAGAATCGAAACTTAAGGTGTATCCTGCGCAGTGCAGTCTGGAGCTCTTCAAGTCACGAGTAAATAGGTACCTAATGAACAAGTGTGCTACATCGTCGCTGCTTATCATCAGGCAGAATAGTGGTCACACGCTAGTTCACTGTGTTTTAAAAAAATGTAACGTAAACAATTAAACATCATAAAAAAAAGTGAAATTTCAGTTTTTCAGGATCAAGGGTTTGGGCGTTGATGAGTTAGTGATGAATATCAGTCAGGACTTGTAGTTGTATCTATTTACTACTATATCGCGCGGTGAAACTCGCGTGTTTTCGTTCCCGTGGGAATTTGGGGACAAAAAATTGCTCAGGAATAATGTACATTTCCAACAGTGAAAGATTTTTCAAATCTGTCCAGTAGTTTCGGGGCCTATACAATTCAAACAAACCAAAAAAAAAATCAAACCTTTCCTCTTTATAATTGTTATAGATATGAATTATTGTTTGATTTAAAAACTTACACTTAGTACATATACTCAAGTTACAGATTCCCTTTCAATACACGTTACACCAACTGTAACACGTGTATGACTATTATTAAATACAATATTTTTGTCATACCTTCCTGTCGTGCGAGAGCATACATTGTAAGTGTGAAAATAAGACGACACACCTAAATAAACACCATACACATATTCATTCATTTGTCTTGGCAAAATATGACGTAACACATTAACATAAGAGCGACAGAGGTGATAATCCGAATGCATTTATTTGTTCTTTGTTATGTTTTCTCTTGTATTGAAAGACTGTAGGTCGATTTGAATTGTACAACTTTTACTTATGAAAAGAATACATGTGTCACCAACCCATCCCAACTTTTCTTGTCATGGGAATCGTAAGAGGCAACCGAGGAAACTCTCCAGAGGACGAGCAACAGCGGTCTCTGTGAGTTAAATCACAACACGACTGCGATCGACAACACACCTTACCAAGCGTGGTGATTATTGGCATTTCCTCCCAAATGATTATGGAAATCATTGGGGGAGGCCCTCGTCCAGCAGTGAACGTCATGTGACTGATGATGATTATGAATATTATAAACGCGAAAGTTTGAATTAACATTTCGTACTCTTTCACATAGGGACTACTGAACGGATTTCAATTAAATACTTATAAGTCGGAATAGGCACATAATATTATGTAGGTTATCTATATTCGAATTTTCTACATGAGTAGTAGAATAAGACTTGGTCACCTGACCGGGTGTACTAAAATGTTATGTTTAAAGTTAAAAACTGTTATGTTAAGTTTGTACTCTGGCTTTTAGTCTATTAGCTGATGAACTGTTTGACTTGACTATTGAACTTGATTTTAAAAATTTCGGCACATACATACGTAGGGGCAGCGGGAAGCTACTTTGATGTGTTTTGATGTGGCCGAAGAGTACTTATGGTACTAAGGTTCCATCCACCCATTTCCGGGGAAAACGGACTAAGTATATGCAAAAAAAAAATTCAGCAAAGTTGGAATATTATTTATGACCTACTTGACAAAGTAGTTACATTTAAAGTTACATAAGTACATTTATAACAACTAATTATTAGTTAGTTAGACTATATTTTTAGTAAATCGTAGGTGGGCATACGAGTACAATTGCCCAATGTCAAAAAACATACACTAAATAAGTATAGGACAATAGTTATTTTCTGTTGTGGCCTTTGATCTATTCATTTGCATTGACTGATTGTCTAATCAATTGACTAGATAATACCTGCGTACCAAACGGTGTGTAAACTCTGGAGTGGCGATGAGCTCACTCTGTCTTGACACACTGGGCTATACGATTGGTGCAATTATTCGACCTAATAATAGTATAATAAATAAGTAGAAATGCGGTAATTGCAGAGCATGGAAGGCGTGACATTGAGTGACAGGATAAGGAATAGGGTGATAAGAGAAAGGTGCTGTTTCAAAGACCGTGACAAATGGAGATTTGTAGTCTCTGCCTACCCTTCTGTGAGACGTGTAGTGTATATAATGTATGTATTTCGAACACGGTTAACTGCGTTAATTGCTAATGAGAACACCAAAACGATATCTCCAGGACCCATTTGCATTGAATGCGTTATCTATTATTATTGTAAAAATAAATTGCTATTCATTAGTCGCTTAACGCTAAAACTCGAGAAAGACTGGACCGATTTGGCTAATTTTCGTATTGAATATAATTTGTGGAAGTCCAGGGAAGGTTTCGTAAAGTGAATAATTTAACCGCTATCAGTTTTACTCATTACACGGGGTACAAATCCGACTTCATATGGCAAAACAAATGATGGCCGGGACAGCTAGTAAATTAAACAAAAAAATACTTGAAACTTACGCCCAGAGATCAAGTTATGAACTTATCAATAGAATAAAATAGTTGCATCTCTTTCCCACTATCTTTGACAGATTTATTTTTTTAGAAAATTCCTCATTGTATAAGGTATGTTTTACTCTGGCATTTTATAAACAGTGAGTGACATATAAGTATATCGGATTAAAAAGTTTTTAGCCATTTTCTATTGAGCGTGGGTAAATAACAGTTAATGCAAGCCCGCACGCACTGACCTAACCAACTATGTTGTGCATTCACACAGTGATTTGCATTAAAAAAGGTAAAATAACTTTGTGGTACAGTTTGCGAAACATTTCAATGCAACTTTCTATCTCAGTGTTTCAGTGTCATTTATTGTGTTACTAGCTTTCCGCCCGCAGCTTCGTCCGCGTGAACTTCAGTTATATTGCGGTATAAAGGAATATTTTTGTTTCCCTTCTGAATATCAATCTTTTTCGGGATAAAAAGTACCCTATTATTTAAACCTTCTAATTATACGTCTGCTAAATTTCAAAGCAATCGGTTCAGTAGTTACGGCGTGAAAGCGGAACAAACACACTACTTACAACACTAACACTTTCCCATTTATACTATTAGTAAGATTTAAAGTGGTAATACACAGTATACTGCCTGTAAAAGAACCCCGAGCAACGGTCTTTATAAGACCATTTTGTTGAGCTCGTGTTAATATGAACAACTTTTACTATGGCGACAATGATGGAAAATTAAAAAAAAAATTTTTTTCACCTTGATACAAAGTTTTTAATTTTTTGCTTAGGGAGATGATGAGTGGGTTTCTTTTTCAGAGCCTATGTACGCTACGCAACTTTCATATGGGGAAGGAAAACATCGCGATAAACCCGCTTACCACAACGTGTGTGAAAGCTGAAACGGCGACGGCTGTAGGCTCGACCCGTATCACCTAAAAGTGCGATTAAAAGGCGCGAAGTGTTTTTATCAACCAATTATAAAGCCAGAAATAAGTGTAGAAGAGGCAAGAGAGGTGTGCCGTGGTCGCAACAGGTGGATATCGATTGTCTATCTGGAAGACAGCCGCTACGCTTTATATGTATGTAAACATTTATTCAAACTTGAGACACCCAACTACAAGTGTAAGCGTCAATATTTACATTTTATGCGGGAAAAAAGAAAGAAAGCATCAACAAAACGCCCGCCGCCGCCGGCTACCGTCAATGACGTCACCGTCTCGGTGCAAGCGAACCCAAACACGGCACGAAAACCCACACAAAAAGCCATAGTCGATTCGAACAGCTGATTCATCAATACCTTTACTCGGTCGGATATTGGAACATTGGCTTATGCTTCAAAATTCATTTGACTTTACATAAGAATCGTTAGTAATTAAAGGTCAATTTCCAATGGTCAGTCAATGTTAAGCTGGCTTCGAGTACGCGGGGTCGACGCACCGGGCCCGCGGGCGGGCGCCGCCGGTTGGCCCGGCCCTAGTCACGCCACCAAGTTTTAAATTTGGAATACAACGCTGCCATTTGCGAAGTGACACACAGCGGGACGCGATAACCAAATAAGAAGGGGACTTTTGTCTTCGTTCGGTTTATTGTCCATTGACGATGATGGAATTCGCTATTAGCCCGAGATAACCTTCGTGTATCTGTTTCAATTTGCTACGAACTTAATTGCTTCGAAAGAATTTCATGTACATATTGACTGTCTACAATTTTATCGATACTTGTTGGATACATGGACTTGCAATCGACAGGCTGCGTTCGAGACTGGCCGTACAAAGGTTCCTCTCGTCAGAGAATATGCTACGCAACGCTCATACGGTGAAGGAAAACATCGTGATGAAACTCGTACACCACAAGGCGTGTGAATCCTATAACGGCGATAGGTATCCTACCTACCATGCTGGGATTCTGTCAACACCGCTTTGAGGTTAAATACGTGAAGTGCATTTTATGTAACTAAGACATAAGATCAACTATTACGCAAAAAGAAAAATTCCGTAATAACACACAAACAAAAAAAATATAGACGTTATGAAAGCCATTTTGTTTGGCTGTTATCCAGCCGAGTAGTTTATTTACGAGTATCCCGGTGCAACGTGACAAATAAAACAGTGAACGACACAACAAGCTATGCAAGCAAACATTTACTATGAGCTACATCCAAAATACTCGAAACCATCCAAAGTACTCGAAACCGGAGGTCATGTTTGAAAAGATGTATGAATGTAGATGAAGCGAAAAGGGTATGTCAGGACCGTGACAAATAGAGATCTGTAGTCCCTGCCTACCCCTCTGGGAGACAGGCGTGAAGTGTATGTATGTATGTACATCCAAAATATACTGCGTAAATTCCCTAATATCATTTATTTCTGAACAATCGGCCAAGAATTAGGCCCTCGTAACACAAAACGTATAATTTTGTTTTACATCTAGCTGACTCGGCAAACGTTGTTTTGCCAACATACATTATTTAATGAAAGGCATACATACGTGTATTATACACATAAACCTTCCTCTAAATTCACCGAAATTCACCGTATCTAATAAAAAAAAAAACAGCATCAAAATATGTTGCGTGGTTTTAAAGATCTAGGCATACTATGGACAGACAACGGGAGGCGTCTTTGTTTGTATACTAAATATTTATTGTTTAACGTATATTGCCGCCTTTAAACGCTCCAAAAAAGTATAAGTACTAATATTGTCATAAAGTATTTTAATGTTCTACCACAGTAAGGTTGAATCTCATATTAATAATAATCATTAAATATTTTTAAATTTGTGAAATCTAAAATCTCTGCCTACCCCTCTTTGGGATTAAAGGCGTGAAGTGTATTTTTATTTTATTTTTAAATTTTTGTTAATTTTTTACATGTCACTTATACAGCTTGTAAAAGGACCCCGAGCAATGGTCTTAGAAACGTCGTTGGGCTCGTGAAAATAGACGATTTTCTGCCTCGGGAGATGACATTTTGTGTTGAGATGAAAAATGTTTGTTTCATTTCCCCACATTATCGCCATAGTAAAAGTCGTTAATCCCAAGAACGATTCTAAGAAGATTGCTCGGGGTGTTTTTACATTCAGTACCAGTAGTATAACAACTAACTACCTTATTGGTGTATTAGTGACATAGTAAGTGTCATCAAAACTGACTGATAAACCACGTTCTTGGCCGACCCGCGACCGGACAATTGATAATTGTTTTATATAGTGTAAACATGCTTTGTGTCGTTCCTTATATACGTAGTGAGAACCGCCAGAATGTGGAATGACTTGCCGGAGTCTGTGTTTCTGACGAAATACAGTCGGGAGGTCTAAGTCTAACTAAGACTACAGGATGGTGGACATACGCTTGTTTATACGAAATAACAAAAAAACTTACATATACAGTTTTAGTTATTTTGTCCGGTGGTTAATATATTAATACAAAAAACAATCACTACTTCCCTTGGTCGCGCGTGAACATCTTGTACCAATTTCTCTAATTATATTTTTTTTGAGTTTGTTGTTTTCAGGAGAAAAAAAAACCATTTCAATGATAAAATTTAGTAATACCACTGTCTCAACTCAGCTTACCATCTGCAAAGCAAGTTCAAAACGAAAATGGGCTTTCTTACATAGTAATAACGGTTCACTTTCGTCTGGCAAACAAAACCCAGAGACATTTCCTACTTGATTCACGTGCTGGTACAGTGTAACATTTCTCTTACAATGTTATAACCTTGAACATTCATAAGGTGGCTCTCGCTCGAGGCACGGTGTCCGTGACCCGTCCTTGTCTATCGCAGATGGTGCGACAGAGATAAAGTGAACAGAAGCGTCTTCAAGTGACCCCGGGTCTCATGGATAACGATTTGCACGTTTCTTCGTGCGATGTCAAGTGACTTGGGAAGGACGGAGAGAGGTAATTAGAATTACTTATAGTTTTATGTATATACGTTATTACATATACACATGTAGAAATTAAGTCTTATCAGTTGCACGACATTAAAACTAAACTATCGCTGCTTAAAACACCAGGCAGGATGGTGGTCAAACGCTTGTTCATTGTATAGAAAAAAATACTACTGGAAAGCTTTCCTCTTCCTTTCCTACAGTTTTCCAAGGACATGGTCTACCACCTTAAGGTCGAGACTCATATTACTCACGACTTATTCATATCATATTATTAACGAAATAATATTATTCATATATTAACAAAACTATACGAAATATATTAACGAAACGATCATATTATTAACGAAACTCATATTATTATATTTCACAATACAACAAGTCTACCCTAATGGTATTTCAGTAACACATGTAGTGTCATTAATTGTCGATGGATCACTTTAATGACCGACTGAATGTAGAAATAACATTATAAATCGGAAAGTTTGTTTTTTTGTTCCGATTTCACGCCGTAACTACTGAACCGATTGCTTTGTAATTTTGCATACGTAAAGTTAGAAGATTAAATAATAGGGTACCTACTTTTTATCCCGGAAAAAATTGATATTCCCGAGGGAAACTTAGATATTTCCGTAGGTATGATAATCGCGGGTGGAAAGCTAGTGTAGAAATAAGACGTCTTCGGTAACGGTTACGTTGCTTTTCATCCCAACAGTTCTAGAAAAATAACACATATGCGACTAGCATGTAGTTACACCTGACGTGACACACTCTCGTAACAGTTGACACAATACGAGCACATGCACAATACATGCAGATACATGCATGCTTCGACGGCCTTGTCAATGCTACGCAAGCATTATCACATTGCACATCGAGTCCTATAATACACCAGCCGTGTATGCTTGGGTGGTGACAACATACAGTCTTAACAATAAAATAGGTAGGTATACAAAGTATTACGAAGGATGAAGTCATTGTGTCTTTTCCACATCTTGTCATATTTCCGAATGTAAGGGTAGTATTCATAGTCGTAGCTTCTAAGTTTTCTCTAAAGTGTCTGAGCGTAAATTAAGATCTCACTGAGTAATCTTATTCGTCTTGTAGTCGATCTACTAAGTTTGCAAGGCTGAGAATGATCTGAGTAAGCTAAGTACTAGACAACTAGGTGGCGATCACAATAGATCAGCAATGGTTGCAGTGATACTGGGCACAAAGCCCTGTAGAGAGCACCACAACACAAAAAAAGTACTAGATCGATGTCAATCAGTGGCGTACAGTGGCTTTTACGACAAAGTAGGCAGTAATCCCCAAGGATTGACATTGTATAGGTAACTTGAACGAAACGAAATATAGGTACCTACCTATCTACTCACCCACAAAACACAGGAACTTCGTTAGCCATGTCGTGAGTACAACAAAAGTAGATCTAGCAACAACTCTATTATTAGGTCGTGTAGCCAAAATACTAAGGTAGGCTGTGTCTTTTTGCGTATATGGTGTGTGTGTATTCGGAAGGAAACATACCTAAAACGGTCCGTTTTTGGGACGCGTTTTATGTATTAATTTAAAAAAAATACACTTTACGCTTTTTAATCCCAAAGAAGAGGCACTTGATAAAAAGCAAATGCCCACGGTTCACCACGTTCAGCGTATTTAGCCCAACGTGACAGGGGGTGAGAGCCCACCATGTGCACGCCACTGATGTCAATCATCTACAAATTCATGCTACGACTGATAATAAATTACCAATTACTGTCAGTTCCCCGATCCTTTTCAGATATGAGCATAAGAAAATAAACAAATAAGCTTCAGACATAATGTAAGTTTAACGAATATTTTGTACTATAAAGGGTCCGTTTCACTAGTATTACGATTTCTGTCAAAAATCGCAAACGTCTTGCTAATATATTTCGACCGATTACATTATGACAATGAATTTCGTATGCTGATGTGCTAAAAACAAAATATAACTATTGAAACAGCCCTAAATGTATACTAATTAAACTATCCTAGAATCAGATCTTTTGAATGAATGATTATATTCTTTATTGCACACTGTAAGGTACATTACAAATATATAAAAAAAATACAATGGAAAAGTTGCAAAAGGCGAGCTTATCGCTCATAGCGATTTCATTCAGGTAACCTAATTTAAAGATTACAGGAGCTTAACAGATAGTAATGAGTCAGAGAGTAATGGGGGCTGGTAAATGGTTATTATAGTTACTATTAAACTATTGAATAGATATTTCAAAGTCCGTCATATATGACAGAAAATAAAGTGTCGATGAAACGAACCATTGGTTGCAGTTAATGCGTACTTGCACTGACAGGTGTAGAGTACAGCCACAATTTTATTTTATCTCATTTATTGCAAAGTACTTCATAATTTGTCAGCGGAATGTTTTATGCGAAACAAGTTCTGTTTTGAAGCGCAAGACAATCGCGTTTGACTGGATAGCTCATGTCGTCGTTGTATCGAGAAGTGTTTTTTTTTCCTGAGGGAACAATTTGACTCACAATATTTTACTATATTAGTATATATGTTGGACTGAAATCAATTTTCAGACAATCATAACAAAGAAATAATTGGCATCTAAAATGAGTATTACGTAAAAGATAATATAAAATAATACTATTGCAACAGAACCTAATATTGTTTGAATGCCAGAGTATGTGCATAAAGTCATATATGCATTATTGAACATAGTGTTATGTGCAAAAGAAACGTCGTAAGAAATATCCGAATAAGGGCGGAAATGTCAGAAATCATGTTGATGACGAATTTCTTTCGTGAAGATAAGGTCGGTATTTTATTTTCGGTTATTTATTTTGAAGCATTACTCAGGTATGTTTTACGATTTGTCTGATGGCAAGTGTCAAAGAGAAAAACGCGCCTCAACCTTTACATATTCATTGATTTTTCTTTCAGAGTAAGAGCCTTAGACTCGTATTCTAAAACTACCCTCAAGCACAGATCTCTGCTTAAGTAACGTTTGTCTCCATCGTCTTTCTAGTTCCTGAGCGTTGTTATTTTTCTAATACATTGTCTTCTATGAGATAGTGTTAAACCAAGCATTGCAGAACAAACAAAACATTCTTGAAAACTAGACCACAACATAATTTGCTGGTTTCATTTACTCCCAAGTTTCAAATCACTACAGTTGACTGAATATGCCATGCACCATTTCTGTCATATTGTAATAGACAATCACTAAATGTATGAAAAGATTAATTAATGA
Source organism: Conopomorpha cramerella (assembly GCA_012932125.1). NCBI lineage: Eukaryota > Metazoa > Arthropoda > Insecta > Lepidoptera > Gracillariidae > Conopomorpha > Conopomorpha cramerella. Next base: position 20,474 of record SJJU01006399.1, read on the forward strand.
CTGCAGAGAAAAGTGTGCGTTCGTAGTTGATAAAGATCGATTACCTTTGCATACCTACGTGGCAAACATGCATGACGTTATAATAAAACATATGACCAGTAGAGATGTACATGATACGAGGCATTTCCGCAACACTACTTCCGATGCGCCTATTGTGCGTGGTTTGAAATAGCTCTAGTCGGACTACATTGAGGAACCACAGAAGGGATTGAGTAAACACATAGACCTGTATTCTTAAACTCTCTCGCCTCTCAAACACAGATCTCTGTTCAAATAACGTTCTAAACGTATTAATGGAATAGAGACAAATTATTCTCCTTACTAGTACGATGACGGTGAATAGAATACATGTGTCACCACCCCAGCCCAACTTTTCCTCTCTCTGTGAGTTAAACCACAATTACACCACTGCGATCGCCAACCCGCCTAAGGCCAAGCCAAGTGTGGCGCGTATTGCCATTTCCTCCCAAATTATGAAATGAAAATCATTGGATGATTTCCATGATCATTTGGGATCATCATGTGGCTGATCATAATTCTCCTGACTAATCTTGAGTTCCTTAAAAGTCTTTGACGATCCTGATCCTAGACGGGACGTCACAGCTATATCTCGCCATGTGCATCATGTAGTTATACTATTCATAAAGTATCAACAATTGAAATAATCTTACTCGATAAAGAACAATAATAAAAATTGATGTAACCAATTCAATTTAACCGATTGCATCAAAATCTAGGTATACAATACAGTAAGGAAATAGTCCCTCAAAGCAACAAGCACTCAGAATTAGATTAACGAATCTTTTGTAAAATTATGATCAAATGTGGCATTAATCGAGAAAGCACCTAGGTAAATGAAATGTGTTGGTGAAAGTAGAAACGCCCTAGCGAATGAAAGTTCTAGAAATCAATCTTTAATACACACATCATTCGAGATTATAGATTCAAGGACCCTGAGAAAACTTAATAGCATTTTTTTCTGACGTATACTTAATAGCAACTTATTCTACTAATGTTTCTTTTTTATATTAAACTTTATTTGTGTATCACTGTTTTGTTTTAGTCTTAAATTAATGCGTGCTGTGTTCGCAACCAGTAGAACTCAATATGTACAAAGATGTCCCTAATTGTGAAATTACACATGCTTTATGTATTGTGTTATTTATGTGAACCAATAAGCAAAAATATTTTTTTTATGTGACATACAAGTATTTATGTTTGTTTCTTATTCTGAACGAACTACTGAACGAATATTGACGAAACTTGGTGAGGAGATAGTTAACGAACTGGGTTCAATTCATATATGTAGTAATCTCATAACACGTGAAGACAGTTTTGTAAATAAGTCCCTACTACATTAGGTTCGACTTGACGCGTGGGAACATTTCCAGTGGTCGAACGAACGATCGAACTCGCTAAAACATACTTACATGTACATAGCTATAAAAAAGCGTCTTCACCATTTCAATAGCAAAGTTCGCTACGTCCTAGACTTCAGCCTTTCCACAATAATTGTCCAGAGCGGCAGGTGAACGACCCGCCAATATTCATGGCCACCAGTAACTGTTTTATACACGTTGCTGTTTATAGTGGAGAGAACCGTAACGTTGGACTGTACAAAGAGCTTTTGAATGAGAAAGCTTCTAGATAAAAATATGTTTGCATAGGTTGCTAGGATCGGTAGGATAAAGAGGATGTTGTATATTAAATCTTTATCAATACATAGTATAAAATAAAGTCGGCTTCCCATGTCTGTCCCATGTGTGATCGGATCTTTAAAACTACGTAATGGTTTTTCATGCGGTTTTTTATAATAGAAAGTGTGATTCATGAGGAATGTTATATTTATAATACATGCATATTATAGTAGATAAACGATGATAACGCGTGCTAAGACCGGCGGGTCGCTAGTTGGGATATAAGACGAAAATATATAGTGGAGAATCAGTAGGTCGTGCTGTACAACGAGATTTTAGATGCGAAAGCTTCTAGAGATAAATGAATGATGTGCGTGTGCGGACAAGTACTCCAGGGATTAAATAATATTTAAAACCTCTATTATTGATAACCTCGATGGGATACACAAATATATTTTGAGTATATTGACGTATCAATCATTACATAGTATAAAATAAAGTCGCCTCCCGCTTTCTGTCCAAAGATTCTGTTGAGGTTTTCTTTAGTAGATATAGTGATTCTTGAGGAAAGTTTATTTATGTATAAAAGACATCCATATAATAGCAGAGAAACACTGTTTATTTATATTGGCAAAACAACGTTCGCCGGGTCAACTAGTGACTGATATAACTATGCCCTCGATTTCTATTACGCACTAATTACGCCCTAAATTTAAGCTAAAGCAAATACGCAAAATATAGGAAAACGTCAAAGTATGCCTCGTAGTACACAGTTTTCTCTAACATTACGTGTAGAAAGTACGCCCGGGCCACGGGCTGACCACACTGATTAGCTTATTGCAGACTTCTTGGAACAACATAGATAGAGCTACTTGTGGCAAAGTTAGTTGGCTCTTCGGCGGTGTTCTGAGAAATCTTCAATGGATATACAGGATCAATCATGGATATACAAGTTTAATGATTCTCTACACTTTAATGTGTACATTTCATCAAGTGTCAATGACCCGGTAGAAAAAAAAAATTCGACCGCCATCCTCCATCAATACAGACACGATCAGCTGATTGTGCTTTTTTTTCTGAAAAGGACATAGGCCTGGCACACACCGCTGTGTTGTTTTCGGCTTCTCAGCTTATTCAGCTTCTTCTTGCGCAAATCATTAAACCACCTTGCCTACCGAGTTGCGGGTTCCAATAGAGGAAAACTCGCCTGCCCCAACTTATTACATGCCAATAGAAATAATTCAGAATAGTTTTGTTAAAAGGCGTTCAGCACTTATCTTCCATCGTGTAAACTCAAACATCGATAATTCTTTCATCATTCGATCCTTGAGTATCAAATGCTATTTCCGAATTTTAAAAGAGAACGGAATAAAACATGAGTAATACCGCGCGGCACTGTACTACTATACATAGTATAAAACAAAGTCACCTCCAGCTTTCTGACCCTAAGTATGCTTAGATCTTTCAACCTACGTAGTGGATTTTGATGGGGTTTTTGAGCAGATATAGTGACTTTAGAGGAAGGTTCATATAGGTAATACCCCGAACAATGGTCTTAGAAACGTTGTCAGCTAATATTATAATATAAGTAGGTAAGATTTATTGCCAGAACGAGGTACTCTCACTCTCACTACACAGTCGGCCAAGAAATTGCTCTATCAGTTTTGATAACACTTCCTATGTCACTAAAATATCAATAAGGTATAGTTGAAAACTTTTTAGAATATACTTCTCAGCCTGTTCTTTTGGACTTTTGTCCTTCTCTGGTGATTTACTGAATGAACGAGATAGAACTACAACATTAACAGGATGTCAAGTATTGCCGCAAGGTTGCGAGCCTATCTGTATTCTATCGGGTGCATTTCGGAGAGTGTGCTTTGGAGTTGCATAGTCTAATACAGCCATAAAGCTTTTACAATAGGACAACCAGGAGAACGGCAAAACGTCATTCATACCAGGTGGATATACCATTAACGCGAACCAAACGGTGTGCGTCTACTTTCATTGTGCGAACCGCCAGGTTGTGGAATGACTTGCCGGAGTCTGTATTTCCTGCGCAGAACCAGTACGCGCTGCTAATCTGGAGGTCTTCAAATCACGGGTAAATATGTACCTAATTAACAACTGTGCTCTATCGCAGACCACATCGCTGCTAACATCAGGCAGGATGGAGGATAAATGCTTGTTCAATTAAAAAAAAAAAGTATATTCTAAAATGTAATGAACTATTGAGTTATTATATTGTGACATGTAAAACTCAATCTTAATGTCTACCTCTAATGTAATTGAGAAGTGTTTCAGTCTTAAGGAGGTAGACTATATTCTTGGCCAACTGTACCTAAAGTGCGCATTTAAGGTTTACTTTGTCTTGTCAATTAAGACGTCTATTGAACTTGATAATGACTTGTTTTGCTTAAGTTTGACCATGCGCATTGAAAAGAAATCATTGACTTCGGATATCTTTAATGTTGCAATGAACGATTCCTTTGTTTTAATATTACAACAAAAGTGAGTTTCAGATGAATTCGTGCAAGTTTTATTTCAAGTCGACTGGCGGGTTGTGTCTACGACAGTGTTAGTGATGATTTTTTTTTACAAGAATCAAAATGAAAGGTGTGACATTGAATGACAGGATAAGGAATAGTGTGATAAGGGAAAGTTGCGGTTTGAAGGAAGACGTAGTGACCAAGATTGAAAAGGGCATGCTTCGGTGGTTTGGGCATATGGAGAGAATGGATGAAAATCGATTGACGAAAGAGATTTATATGGGTGATGTAATGGGCCGGGTGAGTAGAGGTCGTCCCAGAAGGACATATAAAGACCAGATTGGTGATGTCCTGACCGAAGGTGGCGTGAAAAGTACTCGAAACCGGAGGTCATGTATGAAAAGGTGTATGAATGTAGATGAAGCGAAAGGGGTATGTCAGGATCGTGACAAATGGAGATCTGTAGTCTCTGCCTACCCCTCTGGGAGACAGGCGTGAAGTGTATGTATGTATGTAAGAATCAAAATCAGAAAATAAAGAGACTCGAACTAAAGGAATAGGTTGTCTTAGGAAGCAATAATAAACTCTATATTTATGTATACTTAGACTGCAAATTACCTAAATCTATACATTCATATGTTCATGCGGAACTCGAGATTAACACATTTGCGGACAGTAAAATAGACACAATAGATGTTATATTGTTATGACGCCTATAGGCGTTTACTATCCGGGAAAGAGTTAAGTATGATTGTGGATAAAGCGAAAAGCGTATGCCACGACCGTGACAAATAGTAATCTGTAAACTGCCTACCCCTTTAATAATTAATAATAACTATAAATATTTAACAACGACACGTGTGTGCCTTAATACAATGGAGTTCAGGAAACGAAATATACTATACTCAAATACGTACTTATATAAATAAAACACCCAGACACATCCAGCAAGTACTTAAAATCTCGTCACATAAGTACAGGTCAGCGGTGGGAATCGAACCCACGTAATAGAGGCAGACATGCTGACCACTACACCTTTATATACGTTCTGTGCAACCCTTTTCGGGTTTACTTGAGTGCAAAAATTATATATGTGAATAAAAGTTAACTGACAGTTAAAAAAATGACTTTACCGCGAATAAAACCGCGGTGCGTCCACTAGTTTCCTACACATTTACCTCGTCCACAATTACATTCACAATATATTCAGTTCTTAGACAAAATAGGAAGTATACATCCTGTTGATTTGATATTACCCAACGAGTACCTACCTACCTGCATACATACGAGTGTTTAAATGCAGCGTGTGTTACGGCCCTCGGCTTTAAGGTCTCGGCCTTTAGTTCTACTCACGCTACGGTATGTACCACACACGTACAGGAAAAACTATTATTATTGTTCACAGTTATTTGATTTTTATACGCTTACTAGTTGATTGTGCTTTAGTTATTCCTTTGAGGGATAGGTTGATAATTAACTACCCAGGGACTGGTACACTCGTGTGCAAACATTCTGGGACTTTATAAAACTTCAATACTGTATCAACTTTTGATGTGTGTACACATCAAAAGTGTCTAGGGATCAAGTACATTTTAGAAGAATGCAATAAAAAATATATTTTAAAAGAAACTGAATTCATTCATAATTAATTAAAAATGTGGTGATAAGTCATTGATACAGGCATGGGGAATTAGGTAGGAGAACAATCCAGAAGATTAGATTTGATTTAAATAAATTAGATTTTTTTTAGAGCTAAAAATGTTCTTGATCCCTAGACACTTTTGATGTGTATACTTAATAATGCTTTACCTACTTATTAAGTTGAGGAATAGGTTGATAATTCACTACACAGGGACTGGTACACTCGTGGGCAAACATTCCGGGACTTCAATATCTTCAATATATTTTATAACTAGCTGATCCAGCAAACGGTATTTTGCCACTACACATTATTTACAGTCATCATCATCAGTCACATGACGTCCACGTCTGGACGAGGGCCTCCTCCAATGATTACTATGATCATTTGGTAGGCGGGTTGGCGATCACTCACAGTGGTGTTGTGGGTTAACTCACAGAGAGCGCTGCTGCGCAGAGACGGCTCTGTAGAGTTCCCTCAAATGGGAAATGTTGGGCTGGGGTGTTGATACTAGTTTTCTATTCGCAGTCACCACACGGACCTATTTTATTGTCTTTTAAACAGTTTCGTTTACTCAGCTAGCTTTCCTATACTGCGAGTTATTTATATATATTGTGCACACAAAATTAGGTATGTGACCCGGAATTTTTGCTCGCCAGTGTTTGGATCACGTGAATCTATTTCCAGAATAACACCTTTTTAATATTAAGATTTATATGATTTATAATACTGAAACAAAACTCCTAAAAATAAAAAAAAAAGGAATATCTACCTACTTATTGAAATCACGATGTTTTGTTAAAATATTAGCGAATACAATTAGTTTGCATTGCTTTTACATAAATAGATATTTATTATTCAGAACAAATGTCCAATACTCTACATTTTACATATTTACAAATAAAAATACGTAAGATGTTAAGTTATTAATTAGACCAAGCACACTATTATGTTTCAATTAACTAAGAAGTGATTGTATAATTAAATATTTATTTATATAAACATCTGCATAATTATTATTATGCCGTTACATAATAATAAGTATATGTAAAATATTTACATTCAAGTCGTTTAATACAACAATGCATGACGATTTCATCTTCATCATCAGCCCATACTTGGCCACTGCTGGATACAAGTCTCTCCAATTGCACGCCACTGTGATACGTTTTCGGCTTCTCGCAAACAGCTTCTGGCAGCTATCTTGCGCATATCATCAGTCCACCTTGCCTAAGGGCGTCCTACACTCCCTTTGCCGAGACGCGGTCTCTACTCGAGAACACATTTGCCCCAACGGTCATCGGTTCTACGGCAAATGATGATGTCATAAATCTCATTTATTTATTCGTATGTTACATTTTTTCTTCTACCCACATCAATGTATAAATATCGCAATTAATATAATAAAGAAGAAATTTTTGTTTGTTTGAATTTATTAGAATCCGAAAAATTACATAAACGGCGAAAGTGTGTTTGTCTCCTTATTAAATCTCCTATATTGTAACTTAAATAGATTATAAATAGTCGATGTACACGAACCAATGTATGTATGTACATAATATGATGTTTGTTACTGAATATACAAGTTGCAGTATTGTATTTTTAACAAGGATACAAACAAACTTTCGCGTTTATGTAATGTTTCGGATTGTAATTAATTCAAACAAGTAAATCCTTCCTCTTTATTACATTCTTTTGTAGTTTCATTAAGTGTTTTATACTATACAATACAGGGAACTAGAAAAAACGCGGATGAAATCGTGAAGCGTCAACTAGTGTTGAATAATAATAATTTTATTGGCTATCTGACCTTTTTGTTGGGGCTAGAAAACACGTTTGTAGGTATTTTATTAATCTGTTTACAAACAAAAACAGACAGAGTAGGTAATATCGGATTGTACCAGAAATATCAGGAGGTCTTATTTTGCTGTAGAAAGTCAGTTTTAAGAATAAATACCACTACACAAGTCCTCTCATGCTACTATTATCAACGAGAAAGTTTCTTTAGATTTCGATACACTTTCACGCGAAAAATACTGAAAAATCATAATTGTCGGGTAGTGACGGCGAATAGAATACACGTGTCACCACCCTAGCCTAACTTTTCCCATCGTAGGGGTCGTAAGAGGCGACCGACGGAACCCTCCAGAGGACGGGCAGCAGCGCTGTCTGTGAGTTAAACCACAACATCACTGCGATCGCCAACGCGCCTGCCACGCGTAGCGATTATTGGCAATTTATCATGGAAATAATTGGTGGAGACCCTTGTCCGAGTGGACATCATGTGGTTGACGATGAATCCTAATTGTGTAGGTACTGTGCACTCACACGCCAAAGGAACATTGTAGCAATACCTACATGCAGTGGCGTGCACTGGCTTTTACGACAAGGTAGGCAGTAATTTCAATTTCAATTTAATCCCCAAGGATTGACACCGATGATGATTGACATTGATGATGATGATGATGATGATTGACACCTATGTATAGGTAACTTGTCTTTACGGAACAGAGGCCTTCGTTAGCTAATGTCGTGAGTACAACAAAAAAGGATCTATCAATAACTCCATTATTAAGTCGGGTAACCAAAATACTAAGGTAGGCAGTGTCTTTTTGCCTATGTGGTGTGCACGCCACTGGCTACATGCCAACTCGAACGATCAGTGACTAAAGCTAAGGAAACGTGAACGTTGCGAATGTGATCTCAAAACACTGGTGAGAAAATGGAAACCGACGTATGCTTTGATAACATTGGTGACTCGGATAACGATCATTCAAGGAAACCCATTGTGCCCAGGTAAACGTAGTTATGAACACACTATACAGAAACCATAATAGTTGACTTTGCTACTTTTACTTAATTGCGCGCGCGAATGAGTTTACGTTATTGTGTGTAAGAAAGGGCCTTGATGCGCATGAACTGAGCAATTTTTGGTATGCGCTTCGGGTGTCGATTGCAGTACTTTCCCCTGAACCAACTCCATGGCACAGCTGTTTTTTTTTACAACAAATTTCTTGTAAAACTAACTTATTACGTTTCGATTTTAACCAACCGAGCCAGCTTAATATACAATTAACAAATTAAAATATAATCTAATCCAATTTTCTGATTGGAAATTATAATTAGCATTAACCTATATTATAGCTAGTTGTGCAATCGAATAGTGCCATGGGGAACAGGCTAATAATATAATCTATTTTCTTGCAAATTTAATTATTATATTGTATTTGATTGTGGTCTTAAACCGCCGAAAACGGCCGTTTTCAACCTAACTACGTTTCTAAGATCATTGCTCGGGGTCCTTTTACACTCAGTAGAATGTTTGTTTATACTTAAAACAATACTGGGCATTTATATTATGCTGGTTCAGTTCCCTCAGCTATTAAACACGATAGGATCAAAAGATGACACAGTAAGACAACCGGTGTCATTGAGATTGTTACGAAATCTTCCTTCCTTATAAATTTCGCATAAAACCTTCGTGGACATTATAATTCCGAGGTCACTTCGAGCTTGACACTTGATGCCACAAAATGTTCATTAGGCACGAAAAATAAAAATCAATTTCCTTAATCTCGTCTCTACTAAAAGCTTTTTAAGCGCGAAATAAATCTAAGATTTACCTTACTTTCGTTGTTTGCCATCGAATACGCCGTAATACCTGGTATAAACTTTTTTAGTGTCATGGATTCTTTAAAAAAAAACTCGTCTCTACTGACATTAACTACGCACGGTATTCGAATAGTTCAGCTCTACGGACTTACTAGTGAAGGTCATATAACTTTAAAGGAAAGAGAATCGACTTTAATCAATAAAATATTAAGACTTGCGATTTCGTCATGAGTACCATTGTCGGAACTGCATCAAAGTTGAACCAAATGGGAAGAATCAGCTTTAAAACTAAAAATTAATTAAATTGTTTCACCCAGTCAAAAGTTTTGAGGCAACAAATATAAATACCGTCGAATTAAAAAGCTTCCACTTTTTTAAAGTCAGTTAAAAATAACAACCAGCGTTTGCAAAATACGGGATAAATAGGTACTTAATGAACAAGTATGCTCCATCTTAGACCGAATCTCTTAACATCAGACGGGATGGTGGTGAAACGCTTCTTCACTGAGACAATAATAAACAAGACTGGAGGCCAAGTCTGCCACACTCTCGTAGCTGAATTGCTCTGTCATCCCAGCGTGAAATACTGTATGGTGGGATGTGAATAGAATGCATGAGCTGCCTTTCTTCCTGGCATGTGATAAGAGCCTACTATGCGATCTGGAGATGTAGGTTTATTCAGACTGTGTGCTAGCAACTTGTAACTGAAGCCCCATATTGAAGCCTCACTGTATCTGTATAAGATACAGTGAGGCTTCTACTACATATTTGTAACTGAACACTCATATTGACATTCTGAAAATTTTATTACGCTAAATGTGGCCGGAGTCTCTTTGTGATCTTAAAGTACGTTCCACCCCATTTTCGGGATTACGGAGTGAGTGTATGTATGACCACTGTTTAACAGTTTGTAGAGTAGTAACAAATAATAACAGTGTTTTATTTACGTACGTATTTACTTAATTATTTGAACTTAGATATAATTAATCAGTTGTTTATTTCTAATTAATCAATCACAGTGTCGACGTAGAATGCGTGCCATATTATTATAATGATGATTTTGACCAAATAACCTTGACGAGATGGTTACAAAATGTGAATTTAATGTAATAAATTAACATTTTTAAACCTTTTTCTTTTGACACTTTATTATCTTTTCTGGTTTTTGTGATTTTGAATATATGCAGGCTTGTTTTCCTCTAAGTAAAATACCCGCTACATGTTGACGGAAGATGTTTGTTTGTGTAGTTATTTTATTTCGTGACCTAGACTAGAGGTCTAGCATATTATTATGAAGAAGGGCAAAACAGACAAGAATACTGAATTTGGCACCAGTTTTACCGAGTGAAGTCAAGGACTGCCGGAAACACTTACGACTGTTTTCAAGATGGTTAGTTTATAATAATATGTTCATAGAATTAGACAGCATTATGACAGTTCTGACACTTCGTCGTACGACTCTGAATACCACCCTAAGATTAATACTCATTAAATGTCTTTAGGTTTTTTTTTATTAAGGTAAAACTCTTACCTTAATGATGTTTTAGTGACTGAGCCTGAATATGAACAACTTTTCCTATGGTGATCATGTCGAGCAAATGGCTCGGGGTCCTTTTACACGCAGTATAATAGGTACACTTTTCTTACAATCGATTTAACGTCTGCCATCACCAAACCCTGACTTCTTTATCATGGGGACCACCTTTGAAATATCTTCATTCCAACAAATAAAAAAATCATCGAAATCAGTTGATAAACGCGAACAAACATTAAAAAAAAATATATATACTAATTGACAACATTTAATTTTTTATAAGGTAGTAAAAGGAAGAAATAAACGCTTAAAAATAAAACCTTGATTTATGCGATTGGACATTGAACACTGTAATATCCTTGACCTTGTGTTGTTGAAGTTATTCGGATGCTAGACTGAATGACACTAACATACATTAATACCTAATTCACTTAGTGTTATTTTTTTTTACTACGATACCTACTGTTTAGATACTTAGCATTAACAATGTATTATGTAAGTTATCAATTAGCGTAAATTTTTTTTTGCTTGACAGTGTCTGTCTGTGGATTCCAAAAAACTAAAAAAGTTAAACTTTTCCAATAAGGCGATAATATTATGTAATGTAATTGGGGAAAATAGATAAGTCATACAATCAAAGTCGTAAGACATAGTCGATGTAAGATCATGTTTTAATGAAACGCGCACAGACATTATAACTCAATATTGTTCACCGGGTGTATAGGCGCGAATATAACCAAAGACGAGCTCGAGCTTACCTTTGTTATTTTACTCGACGTTTCGACGCAGTTGCATGCGTCGTGGTCACGAGTGGACTGGAGTGCGGTGGCTGCGACGTTCCCTGGTTTGTTGTGTGCCGAAATAGTGACTCTTTGAGGGTAGTTGCGGATTCGTCTCAAACCAGGGAACGTCGCAGCCACCGCACTCCAGTCCACTAGTGACCACGACGCATGCAACTGCGTCGCAACGTCGAGTAAAATAACAAAGGTAAGCTCGAGCTTGTCTTTGGTTATATTCGCGCCTATACACCCGGTGAAGAATATTGAGTTATAGTCGATGCAAGTCTCAAAACTGTCAAAATGCACTGCAATCTCAGTCTCAGCAAAGAATTTGTATTCAAAGTTCATGGAACAAACAGTCTCATGAGAATGAGTCATGTCTGAGCTGAGACTTGAGCCTTCAAATCGGGTGTTTAGGGCGATATCTAGGGTTGCCAACTATACTGTTGAAAACAGTATAATACTGTTTTTCACTACAAAATTATTTTTACTGTTGAACAAAAAAAAAATATAAAAAATACTGTTTTCAGCATCAAAAATGTTACACTATTAAAACAGGGGCGTAATTTTTTGTGGTTTAATTTTTTTGTTCACCAGTTTATACATATATATATGTATTATGCCCATCGAAGTGGGCACTGGTCAACTAAGTAGTGTTAAAATAATATATTATTAAATAAATAAACTACTGTTCATTTTTGTAAAATACTGTTTGATTTGTTTTTTTAGGCTTAAATATACTTTATTTCTTGTAAAAAAAGTTGGCAAGCCTAGCGATATCAGTGTAGGTCTGACACCATCTTAATCTGTGACAAGAAGCCTTTAAATATCTCCTTGATATGTTTGCTGTTTTATAGTTTATTTTCTTGAATGTGGGTTGATATATGAAGAAAAGGACTGAAAAACTGTCAGTAATATATAAATTATTATCAATCGTGGGGTCACCCCCCTGTCACGGTGGGTTAAATACGCTTGGTGAACCGTTGGCATTTGGATGGCAAGTGCCTCTGCCTACCGCGCTTTGAGATTAAAAGACGGCAACTGTATTTTCTTTATTATAATTACCAATCGTAGCAAGCATTTGTGAATTACTGACACCAATCTACTACTTAGCTCAGTAATGTCAAGCTCAGCCGCGAACACTTGCGAAATATACTCTATTACTATGCTTAGCGCTCAGGTTAGACACTCAGAGGCAACGGCTCTGAATACCAGCTGTCATTAAAAATCTACTATATAAAAATAAGTCGGGTTTTCCTCCCTGACGCTATAACTCCAGAACGCACGAACCGATTTCCACGGTTTTGCATTCGTTGGAATGGTCTCGGGCTCCGTGAGGTTTATAGCGAAGAAAATTCAGGAAAAAATTCAACAGAAAAGCGGGTAAACGAAACGAACCCATCTGGTGGCGAAACGGAGTTCGCCGGGTTTGCTAGTTTTTCATATTTTACTTTCTGTGTCCGATATTTATAAACGCGTCGTGGTGTGGTATGTTCAGATATTCATGAACTTGATTGTACACATACGCTATGCAACGCTGATCAGTTAAGCAAAACATCGTGAGGAAACCCCAAACGAACCGAAGAGTGTGTAAACGTGTGTATGTACAGTTTATTACTTGTTCACTTGAGAGCTCGTCATTTTGTTTCTTCTATCCCTCTCTGGCGACGTGTGAAATAAGTGAGATAGAACTACAATGCGATAGACGGCGATCGGCTTAATAATTATCACATTGGCTCAACACGTTCCTGGATGCATACAAAACAATACAGGGTGTCCCATAAGTCGACGTCAAGCCGGAACCGATGGTAAGGCAACTCACACCAGTTATCAGAAAAATATAAAAAACACAGTATTTTTTTTTCAGTACAGTCAGTTGAATCTGTGCAAATTGGTTATTTTTAACTTTATTTTTTAAAAACGTCAATAAACAGTGGCACTATTCAGGGTCACATAACAAAAAAAAATATTGGAAAATCTAAAGATTTGTGGCAACAGGGGTCAAAAGACTAATGGTAGGTTATTTCCGTTTTTTAAAGCCCATAATTTTTTAAACATGCAAGTTAGATTTTTTAAATATTTTTCTTAACTTATTACTGGTGTGAGTTGCCTCACCATCCGGTTCCGGCTTGACGTCGACTTATGGGACACCCTGTATACGTTTTTTTTTTTTTTTAAATGTTATTACTGCAACGGGTAGGTACTACATACTAATTGATTGATAAACATTTATTTGGTTCACATGGAACACGTACATAGTAACAAGAGACAAATAATAATAAAAAATAATGGAAAATAATATGTAATTGATTCTAGTGAAGTAGGTAAATACCTTCTGCTATGCATAATAGTCTTCGAATAAGATTTGAGTGGAGCTAAAACATACAGCGTGAACTTCTATGAAAAACTAACCGGAAGTCTTTATGGTCTAGGGAACTCGCCTATATGACGCGTAATGTTGAAATGGAGACGTTTTTAACAAGCTCAAAATCTATTAAATAAACATAAACGTTACACTGAGGCTTGAAATACATAGGAAGAGCGCCACTCCTGATACAGGCTGTGCTGTAGTACAGCAGCGCTTAAACACCTTTTACAACTTAACCATAAATATTAATAATACTACATACAGTAGAGTAAGTATCCGACCAACTGGACCATAGAGCGTCTGTGGTCCAGTTGGTCGGATACTTGACTTGTAATCGGGAGGTCGCGGGATCGAGTCCAGCAACTGGACGTGTACCAATGGGACTCTTTTTCAGAGCCTATGTACGCAACGCAACGCTCGTACGGTGAACCACAACATCGTAATGAAACCCGCACACCACAAGGTGTGTGAACCCTATAACGGCGATGGGCTCACCATCTGTCACGTTGGGTTAAATACGCTTGGTGAACCGTGGGCATTTTCTTATTAAGCAAGTGCCTCTGCCTTAATGGATTAAAAGGTGTGAAGTGTATTTATTTATGTTTTTACTACATACATAACTACCACTCGCACACTACTCGTACACAAACAAATAATGACAGTAAACTTACCCTGGATATAGGCGCGCATCTTGCACAGGCCAGCCCAGCGGCCGGCCGGTGCGGGGGCTGCGGCGTCGGTACCGAGGCGCTCTCCTTCACGCGGTATAGCGATGAGGCACGTGTCTGGAAAATATTAAACTTTTACCTCCACTGGTCAAACGTGTGTAAGGAAACACCTTTGACATGGGCCTTGGGGATCTTATCTCTACAGTCTGTATTTTGGAGTGTGACTACAAATTTTGGCGATTTTAATTTATTTAACCTGGCAAACGTTATTTTGCTAGTATTATTATAGGTGTTGTATGTACACACATCAAGTGTCTAGGGATCAAGAACATTTTTAGCTCTAAGAAAAAATATAATTTATTTAAATCAAATCTAATCGTCTGGATTGGTCTCCTACCTAATCCCCATGGATGTGCGTTACTTCTGGCACTGGAAAATCAGGCTGCGAGCACGAGCCCCAGCATCGCTGATTTTCAGCCAGTGCTAGAAGTAACTCACACGTACTGAACATTACAGAGCACAGATTGACTTCGGCAAAAGGACAATAAACGGGCTACACATTTCTGTTTTTCAGATCATAACATTAAGGGCCTTACTAATAATGGCGGAATTGCTATTTAGAAGATACACAACGCTCAACTTAACTTGTCAGTTGTATGTCAAATACGGAATAACCAGTTCAAGTAGACCTGTAATAACCGTTGTACAAGTGACAACGCGATTATTGGTAAGG
>SJJU01006400.1:0-18971 GCA_012932125.1 Conopomorpha cramerella
ATTTGGGAGGAAATGCCAATAATCGTCACGCTTGGCAGGCGGGTTGGCGATCACAGTGTGTCTTGGGGTAACTCACAGGGTGACAGTGCTGCTGCCCGTTCTCTGCAGAGTTCCTTCGACCGCCTCTTACGACCCCCACCACGGGAATAGTTGGGCTGGAGTGGTGACAAATGTATTCTATTTGCCGTCACCACACGGCTGGCCCTATAATGACATTCTGTGTTTCCTGCGCAGTACAGTCTGAAGGTCTTCAAGTCGCGGGTGAATAGGTACCTAATGAACAAGTGTGCTCCATCATAGACCACATCGCTGCTGAACATCAGGCAGGTTGGTGATCAAACGAATGTTCATAGTGATAAAAAAAAAGAGTTGCGATCTTAATGTGGTAGAGGAACACAGGAAGTGTCATCAAAACTGGTTGAGTATTTTCTTGCACGATTGAACCTATTTATTTGTATACCACTATGGCTGGTAGTATCTATATAGGGGCGATATATAGATACCTACTTTAAATCGCTTATAGGTCCTGACATTAGAATCCTAGATCCTGGTTGAAAAAGACCCTATTGTCCTGATGACTTTCTTCAGGACAGGTCAATTAATTCGACCGATGTCAATAATTAGTTCCTATATATATATTTCGCTTATAGGTCCTGACATTAGAATCCTAGATCCTGGTTAACACACATCATAATGTCCTGTTGGCTTTCTTCAGGACCTTCGCAATTAATCTGAGCGATATCAATAATTAGTTCCTAATATAGTATTAAAACAAACTTGCCTCCCGCTGCATGTCCCATTATGCATCTTTAAAACTACGCAACGGATTTACGTTGCGGTTTTCTTTAGTATATAAAGTCATTCTTGAGGAAGGTTTATATGACTGTGTAATACCTACCTCTATATACGCATATAATAGCTGAGAAACACTACTAATATACTAGTAATAATGTATATTGGCATAACAATGCTGAGCCAGCTAGTGTAAAATATATTTAATTTGCATGAATTTAGACGCTGTACATATATAATGTTCTCGTGGGAATAATTACTTATAGGTAGTAAGATATAAGGTATATAGATACTTCCTCCCATAATCTTCACTGGAAATAAAAGTGACTACGTAGGTACATAATTTATACATTGATATACAAACATACTACAAACCTTTTACTCCCAAAGCGGGGTAAGCACATACAGGCAGCACAGCCTTTTATTTCATAAAGTGGGTTACATTAGATAGGTATCTATTCGCATTTTCTACGAACGACTACATACGCTTAGCTTACCTACGAAATGCAGGAATTTCCTTTTCCTTTTCAATTGTATTTATCATTAGCCCATATTGTCTACTACTGGACATGGTCCTCTCCAAATGCACGCCACTGTGATTTGTTTAAGGCTTCTCGTATCCAGCTTATGCCAGTCCTCTTGCGCTAATCATCAGTCCATCGTGCCTGAAGGCCGTTTGCCGAGACGCTGTCTCCACTCGAGAACTCCTGTACTCCTATTCGGTCATCGGTTCTACTGCTAATAAGCCCGGCCCGTTGTCACTTCTGTTTGCTAATTCGATGAGGTTTTTTATTCAGGGACAAGCCCACCACCACCCAAGCCCTACCTGCCTCTAGGCGACGGGCGATTCTCTGGAGACGTGCGCGTCTACTTGCATTAATCCTATGAGTTATGTCGATGACGTTGTCGGATCACCTGAGATGATGTCAGATACATTTTGTAATATTTAGAATATGTGCACGCAGACCGTAACTGGCTGGATGAAAGTGACCTTTTAAAACATTCCAACGTCCGGTTAATAATTATACTCATTATGCTTGACCACTTTCTCCCTGAAAATAGAAAATATATTAAGAATTGAAAGTGTCTTTTCATATTGCCACTGTCTTAGGTACCAAACAGCCGGACAAAGCATACAATTTCACTTTCTCATTGTATATAAGACAAAGAATTTACGAATGAATCTGGATATCCTGGTACTAGCAAAATCACTACCTTAGAGCTCCATCATCATACACAATATGTTGATGGTGTTAAAGGTCTTACAGTAGATGCAAATTATAGGGGGTAATTACACAGTAGATCCGAATGCTCCAAAGTGTATACGCAAGGACCCCTGACTCAACAAGATAATATCAGTGCCTCCAGTACAAAAGGAATTAATTAAAAAGAGCACTTTTCAGGAGAGCGAAAAATGTTCACTTAAATTTAAACCTTTCGAATGATGTATGTAATGTTTAAAACACATGATTATAAATATTTATTTTTTAATATTTTGTTTAAATATTCAATTGGTAACTTATTCAATAAGGCATAAGTGTTGTAAAAAAAAATTGGAACGTCATAAGCACTTAACTGATATTAAATTAAATGTATTACATGAGTAAAAGGGATTAATAACGTTTATGTCATTTAAGGAAACTTTATTTCATTCGAGTTTCTATGACAAAAGGATCAAGTCAATGTAGTGTAGTTCATTGGGAACAAACATCATGACATTGGTTTTTATATATTAAGATGTATATAATAGATAGAGATTTGGATAAAAAACGCCACGTTTATCACTGAAACCAAGTTTAAATAAAATGTTTTCGTAAAGAGTACTCGTATGCAACCTCCACACATAACACACAAACACGACTTTTGCCAAGGAAGAGTCAGATACACTCACCCTCTATGAAAGTTCATCAAATGTACCCATCGTCATCGTCCACGTCCACGAGTCCCCAGTGATTTCCTTGAGAAAGTGGGGGGAAGCGCCAACAATCGCCACGCCACCCACTTGCTAAGGTTGGCGATCGCAGTGGTGTTGTCTTTGAATGCATAGAGAGCTCTGCTGTCCGTCCTCTGAAGAGTTCCCTCGATCGCCTCTTACGACCCGCAAGATGAGAAAACTTGGGCTGGGGTGGTGACACATGTATTCTATTCGCCGTCACCACACGGTTACAACCGAGATCAGCAAGGTAGTGTATTGACATTCTAAACTCCTTATTATGCTAGATGTGTCCGAAGGTTGCTTGTTATCTTATGTTTCTGTCCATATCCTTTTGATAACGGGCATGTGCAGAAAATAAATGATGCATACATACACCCATGTATGCACGTTTTAAAATGTCACTTTCATCCAGCCAGTTACGGTCTGCGTGGACAAATTCTAAATATTACAATATATATCTTCCATCATCAGTCATCAGAGTATCAGATTAAGATGGTATGAGCACGTCATGAGAAGGGATGAAAACCATGTAACAAGGAAAGTGATGAGTATGAATGTGGAAGGATACAAGGGAAGAGGGAGACCAAATAAGGTATTGATGGACTGTGTGAAAAATGACATGTGCGTGAAAGGTGTAACTACAGAAATGACGAATGACAGAGATGAATGGCGAAAGGTAACGTGTTGCACCGACCCCACCTAGTGTGGGATAAGGGCAGGAAAATGAAGATATCTTCCATCATCACAGGTGATCCGACAACGTCATCGACATAATTCTTATGTCAACCTTCGGCCACATTTATTATGCTAAATGTGGCCGAAGGTTGCTTGTTATCTTATGGTTCTGTCCATATCCTTTTGATAACGGGCATGTGCAGAAAATAAATGATGCATACATACACCCATGTATGCATCATTTATTTTCTGCACATTGAAACAACACGTCAGAAGAAGCTACGCCAGATCTAAAAACCGATTGGGCAGGTAAAGAAGACAAAAATACAACGGTCATCTTTTCAGTTGTCGTAGGTATCCTATCTATCCTATCATAAAACAGATTTCACAGTGCAAAATGTCACTATGAAAGAGCCGGGTTCATGTTTCCTGCGCAGTATGGTCTGAAATATATATTCCGACTGAAATCAGTCATACCTTCGCGTCTTGTCATACCTATTTTGCCAAAACCTACTATAATAATAGAAAATAGTAGGTAAAAAGGTACACATTATTTGTGCAACTTTTGTTATTTGTAGACGCAATGACTTCTGACTTTAAAAACCCTTTGTCACCTCCAGCTTGATTTTTGGGACTAGAAATGTAAGATAGGGTTTTTTGTAGAAAATCCCTTAAGTAAAACTGTTCACCATATTCTTACTGGAAAAAATAGTACCTAATGTATGGAGTCAGTTTCCATCAAAATCATTGGTAGTGGAAATGATTATGATTTCCGGTTCTATCAATAGCGTTGTGTGAAAATACTATTAATGTTGTTTAAAACATACCTACAGAAACTGTATAACTAATTAAAAAAACCTGAGCCCAACCTAATAACTTTACTCAACAGCCTTAAAAGAACATAAATAGTCGAAAATCGTCACAAAAAAAACAAAAACAAAACATCAACAAAAAAAAATTCAATTGCCTCCAATCAAAGCATTTGATTGCTTCAATCAGATCTACTTGTTACTTACAACATTATGACATTACAGCATATTTATGCATGTAGCCTAGAAAAGGCGCGAAAACGATTTATAACATCCATAAAAAGCAATGAATGCAACCTACAACACATTAAATTAACGGCACAGAAGCAAAAAGTCACATGTCGTGGGAACGTTGAAACAAAGGAAAGCTTTATGATCCCCGTTATAGAGCCTCTATTGTTCGTGGCAGGTCCGAGACGGTGTTTAGTTCGCCATGTCGCCGCAGTTCCTTGTGGCAGCACTGTTCCCTGAAAAAATATTTTTAAAGCTCACATGTACAGTTTATTATCGTTGACTGTTGAAAGATATGCCCATCATAGGTATGAAAGTATTGTTTCAGTATTAGTCTTGAACAAATGTTTTTTTGAACTGAATATTTTGAAATTGTCGCTTAGGTACCTGAAACTGACAGATTCTACTTACGATATAGGTACCTACCATAATGATCAGATTTTCCCATAACCTTTATCTCAGGAACACTAGATTCCAATAAGCCAAACGTAATTTTTCTACATAAATCTGTACGAGAAACTCTACTTACTAACGCCATCTGTTGTCGCGTAGCAGAACTTGGTTTGTAGAGTCTGGCCGTTTCACGCACACAAATGTACACCGTGTAGCGATTACCCCCTCCACATTTTGAATGTCAAATGCCTATACATACCAAGAGGGACGTCATAGTTAGATATATGGTGTCTTGTTAATGAAGAGTAGGTATAGGAGTATTGATACTTGTATAGGGTATCTACATATTGGCTTTGCTGACGTTCTACGCGTTTGGACTGGTGGCATGAATAATGGATGTATATAACAATTTTAGATGGGATTACGAATAAATACAGCAAAAATATGATACCTACTGGTGATTCATAATAGAATTTGAGATATCGGGTAGCGTTTAATGATTTTTGTTTAGGAGAAACACTATCGAAATACTTTTGTAAGTTACAACTGATAAAATTCATGTAGGTGTTTCCCGTGAATCATTAAACAATACATTTTACAATATACCCGTGGATACTATAAAATGTCCTATTTTGTCTTGTATTCGTTTCGTAATCTAAAGGAAATTTAAATATCTAAATACGTATATTACTTGCTTACCTTCAAAACTGGGAAAAAAATCGATAGGTACCTGGGGCTGCACGCGAACACATTTAGAGACATTTTCAAAAAAGGAACAGCCATCCGACTTTTTATCCCGCGCGCAAAAAGCATAAGAAAAGAGGTAATAATCCTCATTACATTGTTGGCACACTGCGGTAATGGCGCAAAAAAAAAAACAAAAAAGAAAAATGTAGAGCAAAAAGGTTCTTAAAAAAAAGGTTCGTTATTCAAGGGGTTAGTCTATGAGGGTAATACCGTACTGTGAACCATATTATAGGGTAATTTTGCTGCACAATAGATTTGACATTGGTCGTTTTTTATACCAGCCGCAAATGACGCAAGTGTTTAGTTTTGATTTTTATCTCGAAGTGAGAAGTCCGCTTGTGTGTTATCAAATATTTTACTATGAAAATTAAATAATTGTGTTGTGTCTTTATTTAAAGTACAAATAAAAAAAAATGGTCACAAGTCAGTGTTTATTGGCAACATGGAGTTTTTAGTATTAATATGTCTGCTGATTAAATTAATAATGAAATTCAAGATGGCTGACATGTGCAGACGGTGCAGGTAATACAAACTACCTACTTTGTTATGTACTCAGACTAAGAACGCATATATTAATTGCATTTCTATGTTAATTAAGAACCTCCAGTACCTAGGTTTTTTTTTGTCATACTAATGCTGAATATTAATAGCAAATTAGTTGAAGACCTTTGAAATACACAGGCCTTCGATTTTGGCCGTGTAATATATTGGCTTGCGAAATTGTTACCTCAATAATTTGTGCCTTATTACGTAAATACAAATTGCTTACGGGACCCCAGTGATTACGAACATTATGATTGAGTTTGTGACCAATTTGTGACTTTATTACCAATACTTAAGTAGGTAATTATTATGCAGTAGGGTACCTAAGCTTGGCGCAAATATAGGTAGGTACCAATTTTACGTTTTAAATCTCGATGCTTTCAGTTTAAGCAAAAAAATAGGCCTTGTTATTAAAACAGCGTACAAAAACCAGGATGATTTTGTCGTAAAAAGCTAAGTTGCATCATTAAGCTTATGGTAAATGCAGCTCCCGGTACCTGGAAAAGTACATTTTGTATTATTAACTTAAGTGACTTTTGTATGTGTAACTCAATGTTAATATATCTCACTCTCTCTTTAAAAACGTAGGTAGGTACGTAGTGTTATATCTTCGCTAAAAATAAATACATAATGTTTTTTTAAATTTACACGAAATAAAATCAACGAAAATGTATCATCGTCCGCGAGCGAATATATATAAAAAAACAAATGTCAGACTTCATTAAGGTACATTATGCACTTAGTGACATTTGCGAAATTGCATTCGTTTTATATTGTATCTTGGCTCGTGAAAGAAATATTTTTAAAGTTTACTCAAGCACTCTTCTCTTTTAAAGTGCCTAGTCGTCTCGTTTTTTGTTACAGATTTTTCTGTTTTGTTTTTTTGATGTCTTTTTCATTTTTCTAAATATTGTTTAGCATTAACTACCCCAAACTAATGTTCCTGTAAAAATGTGGGTGAATACCTAGCTTTATACATATAATGTGAATTAAATGAAATGATAAAGTTTATTTACACAATGCAAATTTGGTAAAGTTAAGTGACTACATAAAGTTTTTAGAGTTCCGAGATTTATTTAGTATTTGCATTTAACAAAGAGAAAGTACCTATCATTGTACTTTCCAATAATATAAAATAGAAAGAGTAGAAAATTAAATAATTAAAAAATACAATTGTGCAGCAGCAGATATAGATACATAATTATTTAGTGGTTCGACAGGTACCTACAATGTAATACTTAGGCTTCTAACCTATCGATTTACCTTAAGTACCTACTTACATATGGAAACATTGTTACCATCTTCAGCTTTAGAGGTTATATAACACGCTTCCAAATTATACGCAAAAATGTTCATCTGTGTAACAATTCTCATAAGGAATTACAACGAGATTAATAAAAAACATCACGTGCATGTCCCTTGTAAAAAGCGACTGTTTGTAAATCATCTAACAATAAGTATACCATACTTATTTTATTCACGAATATAACTAAATAAAAATACTGACGTGAAATCATATTCATGTGCATGTAAGTAATTACGAAGCACATTATACCTAAAAAAACACAGTGCAACTTCGACTAAGTTGATCATCGCCAAACTGAAATGACTGACGCTAGTGGCTTGAAATTTAACGGTTCCTAGAGGTTTATAGGGTTGTTATTTTTTTTATTAAAAAACACGACGAACAAGCCTTTAACCACCATCCTGCATGACGTTAACCGCGATGTGTAAAATATGTTTTAATTTGTACGAAAAACTGAAACTACTTCAGCATAATCGTGGAGCAATAACGTACCCAATAAGAAAGAAAGGAAAGTTTAAAATTTATTAGAGCAACACAAACAAATCTTAGGTAGGTATAACACTGGTAAATGTAGTAATTTATGTACTAATAGAGAAATGAAAAATGAGTACTAGAATACAACATAACTACCATAAAAACAAATAGGTACAAAAATTAAAACGAATTCAAAAAAAATAAGTGGGTGCGTTGTATACAGATTTCCTACCCCATTCGTATCAGTTTACAAGGACAGACATTACCCAATTTTATATTTCTATTAGCTGTCCCGGCAAGCATTTGTTTTGTCATAATACCCTGTTTATTGCGAGAAATACAACTGGTAGATTCATAAAAAATAGACAGTAGCCAATTTTACAGACAAAATTTGGTAAAAATCGGTATAGCCGTTTCAGAGGAGTACGGTAACTAACATTGTGACATGGAAATGGTATATATTAGTTTTTAAAATTACTGAGTTACATAAAATTTTCGTAACTTCGGGTCATGTTTGTTTCAAGCAAATTTATTTTTCTCTCGTCGAATATCATTAGTTACAAAAAATAAATAAAACAATCTGCTAACCAGCTACATACCTGTGCGTGTATTCCGCGCATGCGACATGGAGCGTTATGAATATAAAGGATAATTTTATATAATAAAGAAAACGATTAAATAATAAATAAAATATAAAGGAGCATAATTATCTCAACAATTATTTACTTAAGGAATAAATAAATGAATGTTGGTACGACACCAGCTATTGTAATATGATTTAAGTCGAGTGCTAACCGCCAGAGGAATGACTTGCCGGAGTTTGTGTTTCGTGCACAGTACACTCTGGGCACCTTCATGTCACGGGTGAACAGGTATTTGTAATCTTCATCGTAGACCTGAACCATTAACACCAAACAGGATAGTGGTTAAAACACAAATTATTCACAGTGAAAAAGTAATTAGGAATATACATTATGCCTGCCTAGTACAGACTAGTTCCTCTAGCTTTTACAACAGTCATAGAGGTGGGAAAGTGTTGTCGAAAAATCGATAGTTTTGCTATCGATTGTTGAATGGCAAAAAATTTTAGCTACTCGATACTGTGGCAACACTTGTGTAAGAGGGGGCAGCAATATCCCGGATTTTATAGATACGGTCAACGTAGTCTTCTATCAGTCTCTACAACATCAATAAGGTAGAATTAATATATTGTGACAAGTAAAAAATGAACCTTAATGTCTAATGTCATTCATATGAGTTTCAACCTTAGAGTGGTAGACCGGATTCTTGCCCGACTGTACATTTACCAGCTAAAACAAGGAACAGAAACAAGGAAAGATAAATATAGCGATAGTCATTTAAAATAGACCACATCTTGCTATGGTCAGTAGTTTATTTTTGTTCCTAAACTTCAGAATGAGGCTTGCTTTGGAAAAATTGCTGTGTCCATCAGGATCAACATTGTGTTACTTACCCATAATATTACCACCTAAAATTACCATTGTAGAACGCCATAAACGCATTGAATTGAAATTGATTGAGTTGCAGAAATTTTAGAATTCCACGTTGTTACCTACTTTGTTAACGATCCGTCCAGTTTGTGCATTTGTTTATAAAAGTAGGTATTTAGTCATATAAATAAAGATGCAAAACAGTTTTTTCATAAAGCTAAGCTTGTTTGTAGCTATTTTTATCTGTCGGCAAGCTAATGCGAAGTGTTGACATGAGTTATATTTTTAGCACTAGATTGTGTCGTTTTGTTCATAATATAAAATACCATTGTAGTTCATCATCATCATCAGCCCTTATTTGTCCACTGCTGAACTCTAGGCCTCTCCAATTGCACGCCACTGTGATCTGTTTTCGGCTTCTCACATCCAGCTTATGCCAGCCATCTTGCGTATATCAGTCCACCTTACCTGAGGGCGTCCTACACTCCATTTGCCGAGACGCGGTCTCCACTCGAGAACTCGTTTGGCCCAACGGTCATCGGTTCTACGGCTAATATGGCCGGCCCACTGTAGTTATGTGTCTTAAAAACAAAATATTCTGAAAATACCTATAGATTAAATAAGGCAATACCTACATCAGGGCACAACATGTGACATGGTGAGTTATTGGTAAAAACGCATCGCGATTGGCTCCGTAAATACGGAGGTATGGTTAAACACGCAAGCTCGCGTGCCGACGGGCGTTTCTGTTTAGCTGAGAACCCACTACACATTCGCAATTCCATGGATAAATAGGAAAAGCGAGCTTCTCGTCTGTATAAATTTAGCTTATAATAAAAAAATAATAATATGTGCGTTGTTGTAACAATATGATAATTGTTTTCGCAGTAAAACAGTGCTATGAAATCGTATCAAACGTATTTAGGTAGGTATGTGAATAAAAGAAAAAAATGTTTTCTTATAGGCAGGTACTTTGTACATGTACATTATTTTTAATGATATTTTTATACTAAGTTTATTTACTATCTATGGACGAATAATGACTAAAATAAAGGATTGAATACTTCAATTCAAATCAAAATAAAAATTTACATTTTTCGAATAATACGCAAATGTAATGGACTTGATGAACTATTTTTTAACTGGTATTTTTTTTCGAAAAATACGGACAAGGTTTGAGAAACCGGCGTAGACCCCCAGACAATTTGCTATTGACATGTCAGTATGTACTCAACCTACGAAAGTATGAATTGAAGTTACTTAAAGTACTGTCTCGAACACAGAATACCTACCACAATGACCTTTCACACGAAACGATACCTTCAGATCACAAGTCGACGACAAAAACTGTTTAGTTCATAGTCCTTTGAGCTTGAGTCGGAAAATAATACACAAATTTGACTTTGCCAAGTCTATTTCGACTGTCGAGTTTCTTCTCTGACTAGTCCTCGACATGCCAGTTGGTAATTCGTGGGGGTTAAATGTAACAAGTATGCCAGTAGTGAATATTAGGAAGCATCTACTTATACCTAGTGAAGTTGGGCTGCCGGAGATATCAAAGGTAGCAGCTACCGAGCAGACGTATTGGAAATGTTTTTGGACGGAAAATTTTGAGGGTAAGCTTTTTGTATATTAAATTCTCACGGGATTTTGACCTTAATTGGGAAGTAGAAAGGTCTACTAAAAGCACTATTGGGTTCACGTTTACTTCATACTTTTTTTTTTTGCAAAACTGCATAGCTTTTACTGATATAAAGATGTTCATTTATTTATTCGGTCGATTGAATCAGGAGTAACTTTGCAAAAATCAGCTGTTCTAGAAGAAGAGAGTAAAAATGAAACATTTTTTACTGAATTATCAATGCAACATGCTCATATCTATTTATCTTATAAATATTCATTAACTTTTACCACGCACGGACACTGGCATAAATGCGTCATTGCACAAAAAATGTGATAGCATAGGAAATTAGATTACATCAATACATAGTATAAAACAAAGTGGCCTCCCGCTGTCTGAGAGAGATTATTGAGAAACATTTACATGTATAATACGTGCGTACTACAACACTGTTTGTCACAATAATGTATATTGGCAAAGCGACGTTTGCAGGATCAGCTAGTTATACAATAACCATAAAGATAATGATATAAGTATTATTATAAACATTGTTGCTACCACATTACCTTACTTATTATTACTTTTGTTGTCAATGAAGGCTTATTATTATTTACTTGACCTATGTAGGTAAATATGTCCAATAAACAGTTTACAAAACATAAAAATACTAGTATCAATATGCAGTATAAAATAACGTCGCCTCCCGCTGTCTGTCCCTATGTATGCTTAGATCTTTAAAACTACGCAGAGGATTTTGATGCGGTTTTCTTAGAGGAAGGTTTATATTTAGGTATAATACACACATCAAAAGTGTCTAGGGATCAAGAACATTTTTAGCTCTAAAAAAATCTAATTTATTTAAATCAAATCTAAACTTCTGGATTGGTCTCCTACCTAATTCCCCATCCCTGTATCAATGACATATCACCACATTTTGAATAAATTATGAATGAATTCAGTTTTTGTAAAATATATTTTTGATTGCAATCTTCTAAAATGTACTTGATTTCTAGACAATTTTGATGTGTGTACATACATGTGATTGCAGGGAAACACTGTTAATAGCAACGCTAGCTGACCTGCTAGCAGCTAGCTACTATTAGCTAAGTAGTAGGCTCTCTCCGTTTCAATGTATCCATTAGAAGCCCTAGCACGCGCAGCAAGAAAGTCAGACGCAACATGGAACATATACGTGTTGTGATTGGCTGTTTTAATGCCACGACTAGTGATTTCACTTGTATCAACAAATCTCAGAGCGTAATATTTCTTGGCATATTACTAAGTATAGTTGTCATTTAAGAAGCAGGTCGATTGATATGTCTGGCCTAGACCGATAGAGTAGTACAATGTTGGCGAGATTTCGTTAAGAATCGATTTATGATGTGTTACTTTGGTACCATCAATTATAGTATTGGTAAATGTTTATAAGCAAAAGTCAATGCATTCAAGG
This sequence comes from Conopomorpha cramerella, assembly GCA_012932125.1. Taxonomy (NCBI): domain Eukaryota; kingdom Metazoa; phylum Arthropoda; class Insecta; order Lepidoptera; family Gracillariidae; genus Conopomorpha; species Conopomorpha cramerella. The sequence goes on from SJJU01006400.1 coordinate 12,429, forward strand.
TTTCGACAAGATGACACGTTTTTCTTAGTGCATGATGAGTGCTGCCGAGCCTATTATATTTATTTTACATAATAACATACTTAAAATAATACACTTGACGCCTTTTACATCTAACTGCATAACCGTGATTGCCACATCGATTCACTTAGATCTTTAAAACGAGTCATCAGATTTCTATGGGGCTATCTTTAATAGATAGAGTAATTTTAGTAGAAGATGTCTATGTATTAGGTATACACATATGCAATAGGAACTGTTAATAATATATCATCATTTTCCTGCCCTTATCCCACTCTAGGTGGGGTCGGCGCAACACGTTTCTTTTCGCCATTCATCTCTATCATTCGTCATCTCTGCAGTTACACCTTTCACGCACATTCATCATTTTTCACACAGTTAATAATATATATTGGCAAAAAAACTTTTGACGGGTCAGCTAGTATAGTATACTAACAAGAAAGTTACCTTAGCGTCAAAGCTGTTCATAGTGATAAAAAAAAGAAAGCGATTTAAAAATGTTCTCCACCCCATTAACGACTATGAACGTGAGTTTAAGTAGATAAATAAATAAAGTCGAAATAAAAATAGTACTTTCAGAGCAAAATAACAATTAACAAACGCTCGGCATCAAAGGCATAAGTACATAATATCATTGAATTTCATGGCCTGTTAGATTCTTAGGTACGTAATTCATGAAAAATAAAAAATAAATTTTAGCAGTTAATTATTTCGTTAACAGAATCATAAAACTTAAATATTATTTGTCGGTCATATATTTTTTCTTCATTGTTGGCTGCACAATTATATTTTAAGTGGGGTCGTTTGAATGTTGTTTTGTGATATTTCTGAAAAACTTTTGTGATAAATATGGATTTTACCTATTTGAAAGAGCGACTTTATGAAAAGGCCTTAAGTAAAACTTACCTGTCTGATACTTACCTGTCGACACAATGTGATTTTAGAGGATTATCAATATCAGCAGTTAAAAGATGATTTTCAAAAGGATCTAATCCTATATTTTGAATCGACTAAATAATATTATCTAGATACACTAGTTGTCGGCAAATAAAATGATGAACCATCCATAGGCTGAAACTCTTGTGAATGTCATATACACAGAAGGTTGATTTTCCCTTGTCACATAATAAAAACTCTACCTATATTTAAGTTGAACAGGTGGTCGACGGTACATAGGTCAGCCAAAATAGTTGTCTACCAGTTTTGATGACACTTCCTGTATCACTAAAACATCAATAAGGTAGAGTGAAGAGTAACGAAGGAACCTCATTATTATGAGTTACAACCTTACGGGCGGTGGTAGACTAGATTTTTTGCTGTCTCTAATTTGAGAAAGATTATTATATTTAGTAGACATACACATAAAACGTACATAAAACACAACAAATGTCGTAGCTCATGCATGAGTCACGACTAAAGCAAATACAGAACCTATGTCACACCACTAAGGTTTGAGAAACTCGAGTCTATTTACGTACTTACTTATAACATGTTTTAAACATAGATTTATTTCTAGGTACAGAGCATTTATTCAAATCACGTACCTCTTGTCGTATGTCGTTTCACTATTCGTTCCAAAGTACCTACGTTCTTCGCGTTATTCTTTATTCAAAAAGACTTAAAAAAATGAGGAATTTCTAAATTCGCCAGTTTTTTTTTCGATTGGATGAAGCGATTCAGACTATTTTTTTGTTGTTTGAAAGCTGGTGTTTCCCTTGTGGTCCCACTTCAATTATTTTCAGTTGTGTCACGAGAAAACTTTAAATAAAACTTGGTAAGTAAATTTAAGTCTTTAATGTTTTCCAACTGGTTGAAGTCGGTTCTTTATTCTTCAAAGGCATGTTTCTATACTTACTAATAAAAAATATGCACTGTATTATTATCCTTACCTTGATAATCCACAGTAGATGGCATACGATTTGCATACAAATGTGATCGCATGAGTTAATGTCATTATATACTTTGTTTTTAATTACTCTCTGTGCTCGAACGGTATTTCGATTCATATGACTTATGACTAGTGCCTACAGTCATGAACAATGTATTTAATTTTTATTTTATTCTGCACAAGCTGATCCGGCTAACGTATTTCCAATATGCATTATTAACAGTGTTTCCCTGCTGTTATATGCATGCATTATACATAGAAACCTTCCTCTGATAACTCTATTAAAGCAAAATCTAAATCTGTTGATTAATTCTAAAGATCTAAGCATGCAGTGGGGGCGATTTTGTTTTATACTATGTAGCGATGTGGATATTAGTTGCTAACTAGTACTTATTTTGGTGAAAGCTCAAACGCGATAAAACAATTAAATCAAACCAGAACATTTTAATTAATAATTTCAGTAAATTAACAGACTATGTAAGTTTATGTAACTATATAAGAAATAATTTTACCTTCTCCTCTCTGTTTGCTTTGCGCGAAATGTCACAATTTCCAAAGAATAAAGCATAGGTCTAAAAATGGGCTCTGAAGATACGAACAGGCGTGAGTCATATTATTATTTTAAAACCACCTACAAACAAAATAATCTCCACAAAAATATTCTATTGCTTTTCGTCGATTTTCATTTGCCCAACGACCTTTCGCTAGAGTGCTTCTTACAACAAAACTAGTTTGGGACCTTGTTCGATTTCAACATAAATAATCATAACCCACTAACACACAAAACACTATATTGCCACTCGATATTCGTAGGTTAAGGGACAAAACGGTGTCTCTTATCGACAGGAATGTACCTACTTCTAACAAGTTCTCCTTGAGATGATTGACATTTTCTGGAGAAAAAAATGTCACATTATGAAGATATGTTTGTTACAAACCACTTAAGCTGAAGTGTTATAAACGATTATGTACCTGTTGCGTAGGTATCAGGTTTTAAGGACACGTTTTTGTGACAAAAAAAAAGACTTGTAGTGTGACTTGTAGCACTTGAAAACACGTGTAGGTACATTTATTTTCCTAAGTTATTCTTACGAATTCAAAATTTCTTGGAACATGCCGAGAACTCCTTATATGTCCTTACATAGTAGATGTATAAGAAATACTACGACTTAGAAATGGAAAGATGGACGGATTGAGTCAAGTAGGCGTGTGATAATAAAATGGCGATGTGCTAATATTATTTTGGCTTAAATACACGTGGATTAAATGCAACCACTTTTTATTTACCTATGCAATTTAGTAGGCACGTTAAACAAAAAAAAAATTTCTGCTAAATATATTTCGAAGGATGTCTCTACATAGAGGATATTGAGTGCGAAAAAACAAATATTTTAATTTTATTTTGGTGTCTAAACTATTGAAATCTAGAAGTGATACGTACACATAAACAATTCGTATCAACTATGAAAATTGTAAAAATCCGTGTATGGTGTACTACTGTAGGTGTTACTGGGTAATCATACCTGTGCCTGGTAGGCTCAGATAAATAAGCTTTCGCTCTATTCTCTTCACCGTCTAATTACAAATTTCACGTACCAGCAGAGCAGCAACACCCAAGAGGTGTGCCGTGTACGCAATCATCTCCCGGCGAGTTTCACGGAGAAATATCATTGCTTCAAAGTTTTCTTTCTGACCTACTTGAGTCGCATCTGCGCATCCAATCATTGATGGCACCTAGCACTTCTCGTACACCATAGCAGCACCTCACATCTGGTTAGTTTGACAAGTGTCAACATTGACTGGACGTTGTTTGGATCGATAAGTTGCTGGCAACTTGCCCGGGCTGCGTATTTCTAAATTATTGTTATTGCAGAATATCTTGTCTATGTGTTTGGTCGGCGGCGACGTCGGCTGTCCGTGGTGGAGTGTCTAGTGGTGGAATTACTCGAAGGACGCCGGCACGAGAATGGCGTTGGCATTACCCGCGATGGAATTATTGTATCGCAACTATAAAAGTTCACTACATCTAGACAGACATAAAGTAGATGCTGCAAGATGATGTCTTATGTGTTTTGTTTATGGTTCATGTAGCAATGTTTTAAATCAGATTTTGTTTGAGCAGGGATTCGCCTCTTAGACTAGACGGGAGTACGTGCTTAAATGCTCGGGTTTATTATTGTGTCTTTCTATTCGTTTTGTTTGAATGTTTGCTCTCCTTGCACTTCGTATTACATATTTTGTTTTTGGGATTCTCCTGAAAAAAAAAACCCCAATAAATACGTACCTACCTATTAAGTTGAGGTAAATAAAATTATTGGAACCACTCATGAAACTATTTTTATTGATATGAGTCTAAAGTAGTTAAAATGGAGAAGCAGATTATTTTTGTCAATGAAATAGGTCCTGGGTCGCAAATCCGATTGATTTTCGCACTTAAGTTTTTCATACTCAGGAAGAAAAAAAATGTTCCACCCATTTTCCAACATGGAACAGAAAAGCCAATAAAAGTATCTGGTTTCAATACTAATTATGTATTGTGGTACATATTATATACCTAGTACATACCTATATAGTACTTACTTGCAATACATTTAGCAAGGGCCTTCTAAGAATAGGATCAGAGTTTCAGAGATTATTTTCTGGAGACACGCGATTATAATATTACATACTCTATTACTCGGCACAAGCTTTCATCCGATATTACAGGAATGCCGTCCTTATTTCTAATGGAGATACGCGTGTATGTCCCGAGCGTTGCATTCTGCAAACTGTAAATTTGCATCAAAGCGTCTTTTTTCTCTCAAACGTCACTAGAGTTTAAATACGACATTGTACCCCGACTTTCTGCTGCGCCCACGCATTTTACTGACTCCATAATTTTTAAGCTTAATAGCTTTATTTTTACTGAACGCGAATGTTTATAAATCGTCTAATCAAATTAATGCAAACGATTCCATCGAGTACCCGCTGGTGTTTGTGAGGAGTTGAAAACTTGTGAACAGCATAAATGTACCTGCATTATGCAGTGGATGCACTAATACCCGTATTCTTCAGGCGCATTTGTCTCTGTTTGACACGAGCCATTAGAGGCAGACAAAACATACGTCTTACGTTGGTGCTGGTTTAACGTTTCGAAATACGGGCCTACATTAAATAACTCGTACATACAGAGGTACATTCCACATTTGTTAATACTTATGTGACTGGCACATTGAGATCGATAAGCAAAAAGGTCTGAAATGAATTTTAAAAAGCGTCAGCAACTACAGCCGCCATTATTTAAGCCGGTCTGGAACTGGTGCGTACAATTTTCATAATTTGTGAATAAAGAAAAAGACTTAAGAAGTTTTTTTTTTAAATAAAACACTGAAAATACTCATACATAGGTACCTAGTTATTTTATAATATGTAGACGACTACACGGTGTCACCCGGTTTTGATACCGATGCTGTGTAAATTATTTTCAAGAATACCTTAAAAAAATGCTTGAACTTTAAAACAAAACACTGAATTACTCAATTTGGTGTAGTCGTTCCGAACTCATTTCGGTGTTTCGACGTAGATATTTGTACTAAGCTTGAACATTACAGGTCTCGTGGTCTTTAACCTAAAACTGCCTTTGTACTTACTATCACACTTTTATAAATGTATGAATACTCGTAGGAATATAATGTACCTACCTATGAGTTGACTAAAATATAATAAATTTTATGTAACACTTAAATCACATTGAAACTTAATTAAGATATTTTAAGAAAATGGCATTGAAACACCTTTGAAATTACTTTATAAGTTAGTTCATGTATAGATAAATATTACCCTAGTTTGGCATCATGTGACTTGTACATAAAAGCTATGTATATAAAAATGTCTCAAAATATTACTATCATTACATAGAGATTCCAACGAATCAATGTTACCGCATTCTTTCATGAAAACATCGTATGTTTCCCTTACCTTATTTTGATTCCATGTTCATGTATTTATTCATGAACGTAGGTGTGCATTTGTACCTATTAGGTTTCGTATTGATGTTCTACGTAGATTTCAAACGGATTATTTGGACTTTGTGCTTAAAGAAATGTTAAAGGGAGTTCGTTCACAATAATGTGGTTTTGTGTACATTGAGCGGTCGTAAAGCGTCAATAACGAGACCAATTTGCGACACGAAATCGACATAAAAGCTCGTTTTCACTGCGCCCCATTTTGTAACCCCGACTCTACACTTATGCGGGCCTTACTGGAGTATACAATCTTCTGTTTCATTCTTACATTGGTGTCCTTTATAAGCACTTAAACTGCGACTGAGTGATATAGAGAAGATTCTTTCGGTAACTTTTAAGACAGGAGCTTTTTTTGTTTAAAAAAGTTAGGAAAGATTCCCAGCTGTAACATCGATTTTTTGCTTCATTAGAAAATAATTGAGTAGAAACTGAAAAGGCGATTGTCTAACGTGAATAATGGTTCCAATATATAAAAAAACTAAATGTTGAATTCATTGTTGGTGCGTAATGGTGTGTTACTACTGAAATAAATACATAAACAATATTACTAGAGTGAGAATATTATATGAAAATCGAATTAATCATATCTTTTTCAAGTCGCGTGGGTTGTTACCTTATTAAGTACATACTTAA
>SJJU01006401.1:0-13214 GCA_012932125.1 Conopomorpha cramerella
ATACTTTTTACTATTACAGTTTAATATTTGGAGTTATGTACTGAATAACTGCAATACTTTCGAATACTTACCTATACTCCTAAGGGTCTAGTGGCGTGTGGCTAAAAATTTGAAATGGATCGTGCTGAATATTGTTACATTATTATTATGTGATGTGTAATTGATGAGTATAGGCATAAATCCAGCAAGTTAAAAATATATACACTGCGGAATACAGGAGTGGAATTTAATTATATGTATTGGTACTTATGCACCAAAAAATCATAGTCGGATTATATGTTGTAAGTGGGTAAGGCAATTCTTTTATTTTTTTTTTCTGAAAATTCACTTTTTGGTGTGATTTCCTTAAACGATAAGTTTCCAAATTGACAAAGCGCAGGGACATAGTTTGAAACTTACATTACTAAACACACAGACGGAATGAAAAGCACATCGCTGCTTAACATCAGGCAGGATGGTGGTCAAACGCTTGTTCATAGTGATTACAAAAAAAAAAATGTTTCATAAATTCACTTTCAATGCAGACGTGTACGAGATAAGTCCGTACGCGACTTTCGCCGTGGGCGGCGAGGCTGCGGCGACGCTCGACCACTCGCTGCAGTTCCGCACGTTCGGCCACCGCGACAACGACGCGCCGCCGCACCGCGTCTGCCGCAAACACACGCGGCACACCTCCAGGGACGGTCAGTCTCCATACACACTACACTAGCACATCCCACTGGAGTGGGTGTTACGTCTCACTTGTTCGGTGCTAAACAAAATAACCGAACTGCTGAGAGCTCCGAAGTGTAGCTTTGGAAATGTGATGCATACAATATAAACGTATAAAATTTCCATGTCACAATGTTAGTTACCGTACTCCTCCGAAATGGCTTTACCGATTTTTAACAAATTTTATATGCTTATTCGGTAGGTCTGAGAATCGGCTACTAGTTACTTTTTATGGATCTACCAGTTCTATTTCTCCCAATATACCCAATGTACCTCACAAAGGCAACCTATTATGGCAAAATAAATGTTTGCCGGGGCAGCCAATCTAATATATACAATTTACATGTCACAATGTTAGTTACCGTACTTCTCCGAAACGGCGGCTTAGGGGGAAACGCCAATCGCCATGCTTGGCAGGCAGGTTGGCGATCGCAGTGGTGTTGTGGTTTAATGCTGCTGCCCGTCCTCTGCGATCTCAGTGGTGTTGTGATTCAACGCTGCTGCCCTGTGTTCTGGAGACGTTTGTCCCTCAGTCGCCTCGCACCTACCCCCCCGCCGCGGCGAAAGGTGGGCTAGGGTGATGACATCGTCACCACGCGGTGGTTTTAGTATGTATATTTGACCGGTGGAAACGGATTTAAATGAAACTCACGGGTGAATAAGTACCTACTGAACAAGTGTGCTCCATCGTAAACCACATCGCTGCTTAACATCAGGCAGGATGGTGGTCAAACGCTTGTTAATAGTGATTAAAAAAAATACTTTGTATTCAGAGAAGAGAGCAAGATATCTTAACTGTAACGTTTTCCAACCAGTAGAGAAGCATCACTCGGAATGCGAGCTTCAGCAGCTGAGCCGCTACGAGAAGGCTCGCGCGCGACATTGCTCCACCTCTTACTGCGTGCCGCTACCGCATCACGGTGAGTTTTCATCATCATCATCATAATAATCAGTCCATATTCGTCCTGTAGTGTGCAGCGCACCTTCCTCATGTATACTTCGTGACTGCACACCTTTGAAGATGAATAAACCATCCGTCGAACCTACAACACGTGTCTCATTGCTCCCGATATCACTTGGCGACCCTGCCAGAACTGATGGACTTAGGCCTCTCTAATTGCACGCCAATGTGATCTGTGAGATCTTAACTTTACATAACTTTAAAGAAAAAAGAACCGACTTCAACTATTAAAATTTCACAGATTTGTGGATTTCTCATGAACATAAACTGAACAAATTTTGAATGGGACAAAACGGGGGGCATGAACTTTCAAATAAAATGAAACATCCTAATCGCTTTCACCAGTCAAAAGTTTTGAGGTAACACAAAAAAAACACAAAAAAACGACGACTTGAGAACTTCCTCAGTTTCTTGATCCCATTGCACTGTGAGCATATGCAAGTTAATAGTTCATTTTCTGCACATTTAGTAGCGTAAGCTCTCCGTGGTGTCATAACAGTAGTGACTCCCTTATTATGAATTATTAATATATTAATTACTATTAATAATTATAACGATTAATTATTAACGTATCAAATATAATTATTGACATATCAATTACAGTTATTAATGATTAACAGATTAATTATAATGTTGTTATTATTATAATATAATATTTTTAAGATAATAATAATGCATAACAATGGAGTACTTCAGAGTCTTCAAGTCGAGGGTGAATAGGTACCTAATGAACAAGCGTGCTCCATCGTAGACCACGTCGTTGCTTAACATCAGGCAGGATGGTGGTCAAACGCTTGTTCATAGTGATAAAAAAAAAAGTTAAAACTGACGTCGTAATTTTCGACGTTCTACTTTGCAAAAACAGAACAATAATTTAATTTATTTCAGATAAAGAAATCCATAGAATGTTAGCAACTACATTTTTTTTTTCTTTATATACATCTTATCCTATGTTAGTATCTAATGATAAATGAATAATGAAAGTCCCTTATTGACTAACCCTTTTCCCCTGTAGCGGGCGTGGGCAGCGGGAGCGGCGGCGGCGGCGGCAGCGGCGGCGGCTTCTCCGAGGTGTACGCCGGCGACTCCAGCGCCGAGTCCGGCCCCGGCTCCCTCTCGCCGCGCACACACCACGAGCACAGCTAGCGACAGCGCTGTGCCGACAACCTCTACTCGTAGACGGAGGCTGTCCCGCTGTGACACAACTGGCGGATGTACTAGTCACTTAACATAAGTTCTAGAAGATGCGTACAATTTGTGCCCTAAAACTGGCAAGCCTACACAAAGAATGGCCCGCTGATTGTAGAGATACTAGTCACAAAACATAAAACTTGAAAGATGGGTACAGTTAGTGCCGAGTCCGGCTTCGGCTCCCTGTCACCCCGTACACAGCACGAACAGAACTAGTGATAGCGCTATGCCGACAACCTTTACTCGTAGACGGAGGCTGTCCCGCTGTGACACAACTTGCGGATGTACTAATCACTTAACATAAGTTCTAAAAGAAGCGTACAATTTGTGCCCTAAAACTAGAAGACAACTATCTGGCAAGCTCTATTTGTCAAGCCTACACAAAGAATGGCCCGCTGATTGCAGAGATACTGGTCACAAAACATAAAACTTAAAAGATGGGTACAGTTAGTGCCGAGTCCGACTTCGGCTCCCTGTCACCCCGTACACACCATGAGTAGAGCTAGTGACAGCGCTGTGCCGACAACCTCTACTCGTAGACGGAGGCTGTCCCGCTGTGACACAGCTTTCGGATATACTAGTCACTTAACATAAGTTCTAGAAGATGCGTACAATTTATGCCCTAAAACTAGAAGACTACCTGGAAAGCCTACAGAAGGAATGGCCCGCTGATTGTAGAGATACTAGTCACAAAACATAAAACTTAAAAGATGGGTACAGTTAGTACAGAGTCTGGCTTCGACTCCCTCTCTACGTATCATGAGCAGAGCTAGCGACAGCCCTGTGCTGACAACCTCTGCTCGTAGGACGCTCCCCGCTGTGACACAACTTCCGGATACACTAGTCACATAAAGTAGCTTAGAGGAGATGGGTATAATTTGTGCCCGAAACCGCAGAACCAACCTCTAGACTTACGTGGCTGGCCCGCTGTGACTTGCAGATGTACTAGGTACTTACCATACGTTTTAAAAGATGCGTACAATTTGTGCCCTAAACCTAGAAGACCTGACAAACTCAACGCCAACACAAAGAATGTCTCGCTGCGACTCAACTTGCGAATATACTAGTCACAAAACAGGACATAATAGTTGGTGCTCCCTCTCACCCCGTACATACCATGAGCATAGCTAAAGACAGCGCTGCACCGACAACCTCTACTCGTAGGCGGAGACTGTCCCGCTGTGACTCTACTTGCGGATATACTAGTCACGAAACATAGAACATAAAAGATAGGTACAATTTGTGCCCGAAGCCCAAGACACCTATCGGACAACCTAGAGGCGTAGACGCCCAGATCGACAATGGCCAGGTGTGAATTAATCTGCGGGCATATCAGTCAATAACTGTACAAATTGTACAGAGTTCGGACCTGGATGTATGTTTCACACTACACCCACGACCATAGTTAGGACAATGTCTACTCCTATACAGAGGTTGTTTCGTTTACTCACTTCGCAGAGATAGGAGTCATTTAACATTGTTCTTAACAGATGAGTACAATTTGTGCCCAGTTAGATCCTGGAGATATGTGATATTTCTAGTGTGATAACCTATACTCCTAGACAGAGGAAACAGAGACTATTCACTTCTGATAGTTCATAGAATATGAGTGGTACTAGACGTGTGTATTTTTCAAGTTGAATATAAGGTTGCGACCTCCATCTGCACTACGAGCCATCCGGAAAGTACCATTACCGTAGACATTAAAAAGAGTTCTAAATAATACATTCAGAACAAAATCGACGCCAGATAATAACGACGTGCCAACTTGTTGATTGTGTTTACGATTAGAAACATAATTGAAATAGAAAATAATACTATTGCAGAGGATTGTTTACTGTTTATTTTACTCGCAATAAAATTGTCTTCAGATTAGTGTTCATGAACATTGATTAACGACTGACCTCCACAAAGAAGAAGAGTACATTTTAGTATATTATGTATTACGTATGTACAGTTTTATAGGCTATTGTTTGTTATTGTATACGATACATTTGTTATTTATTTTAAGGTTAAACGTTACGTTCACAGTGAATGCCTAAAGGTGCTGGTGTATGAACTGAGTTTCCAGAATTTATTTGTAATTTATATGAATAAGCATTTTTGCGAAACATTAACCATCACAGAAAAACCTTGGGTGTCGACAGAATACCAGCGTCGCAGGTAACTGTGACATTAAGCTGAGTCGAAGCCTACTTTCTTCGCGTGAAGCACGGCACACAGTATTATACTTATGTCTTATTGTTATTTAATTTGTTGTAATGTTTCATTGTGTATTTCGTGTTTCATGTGAACTAAATAATAATAACTATATATCTATCTAAAAAATATGAGAACCATTTTAGCGTTTTTGCTCGATGTTCGGTTACAGATGAATGCTCAACAATGTCTATCAGCCTTAAGACGTAATTACAATCAAACTTCAGCGAAATTGAGATGAAAAATGGGTCTGTTTCAGCATAATGTATGTTTGTTGCTAGAGTAGTATTTGTTATAAACGTTGTAGAAATATTTCTTTTGAATATGATTATGCTACTAGACTGAAGTACATATTTAACTGCCATATACACTGCCAAATATACATAGATTTACTTGCTTTTTTTATATTAGACCTGGCTACACTCGGGAGATGTCATCCTGGGGTTTTTTGACGTTTCGTCGCCAATATGGCGACTGTGTACCCATGAAATCGACATATATATATATCAAAGTCCTGACTGATACATTAATCACTGACTGATCAATGCTCAGCCCAAACTCTTGACCCTAGGAAGCTGTAAATCAAAATTCAACTATGTTGTTATAGTTATTTTTATTTAAAATGTAATTGGTTGTGTGAGATGAACTAAGAAGAAAAGCGTAGACTAATCTGTGTGAGGAATATAATCCCCTGTACTAATTCGTTATCGATAATTTAGTAATTTCGCCATTTGAAATGGCCCATCGTGTTGAATATCGGAAATATGAAGCGTTAGCAGCGCCTCTAGCGAGTAGTTTTCGCAACTCCATATTCCGCAACGACAGCGAATAACTATTTTTATTAGTTTGAATGAATCTATTTTCTGTCTTCTATATTAAGGGAATCATTAAAACAATCCAAGTAATTCGATTTGAAATTACTATATTCACGGCCGTTCTATACCGTTCTGCCGTTTACAAAATTAATTTATTTAATTTTTATTAGAGTTGAAGGATTATTTCACGATATATTAGTAACTCAAAGGTTTTCTTGTATAAAATGTATAACGAGAATAATAATAATACCATTGTGGTAAAATCGTATTTGTCTCAAGTAGCGTTCAATGAACTTGAAAAAAAATAATATTAGAATTTATTTTAATAATTTCGAGGTACTTAATAACACTTACACGTCACTCATAAATTGTGACGCAAGAATCTTGATGTTACGTATTGTCTAGCTAGACTGAATCGTTATTTTTTATTAGAACATAAAAATATGTTAAAATTGTACATAAATAGTTTATAATAAATGTAGTTATGATACGAATTCTAGTCAATTTTCAATTAAAATTGTCACTCTGTAGTAAAAAAAATGTAGTTAGAGTAAAAGGTGGAATATTTGTCAAGAATTTCGAGATATAATCGTAATTAATAGCGCTCAATACTGTTAATATATGATACATTAATATTATTAATCCTTTCGGGGCATATTGCTCTCGTCGACGTGATAACAACGAAACTTAACGAATCTTGTAACGAGTGTCCAAGAAAGTGTTAAATTCTTGGCCCAAAATTGTTGACTCAAATTTCACCTTGTTTATAATTTTTTTTTCAGTAAATGTAATAAGTACTGCCAACTTTGTGTGTACTTTTAAGTACAATCTTTAAATTTAAAATAAGTATAACTTATTATAACAATTTACAAAGTAATAATATTAATTACATATAAATATACATTGTAATAAATTTGATGTTGTAGAAGCAGAAAGATCTCGATGTTAATTTTATTATTTTAGTTAGAATTAAATAATAAGTGAATTTTGGAATAAACAATCTGATTGTATTAACACATCGGAGTTTTATTTCTTAAAACATTCACGGAAAATGTATTCCTGAAGTGAAACTTTTTTTAAATTTGCATAACTTAATGAAATGGAACTCGCTTATAGAATAGTATATACTTATAGAGCGTCTGTGGTCCAGTTGGTGGAGTGTCTGTGGTCCAGTTGGTTGAGCGTCTATGGTCCAGTTGGTCGGATACTTGACTTGTAACCGGGAGGTCCCGGGTTCGAGTCCGGCTACTGGACGTGTGCCAATGGGACTCTTTTTCAGAGCCTATGTAGCAACGCAACGCTCGTACGGTGAAGGACAACATCGTGATGAAACCCGCACACCACAAGGTGTGTGAACCCTATAACGGCGATGGGCTCACCCCCTGTCACGTTGGGTTAAATACGCTTGGTGAACCGTGGGTACTTCCTTTAGCAAGTGCCTCTGCCTACCCCTCTTTGGGATTAAAGGCGTGAAGTGTATTTTTTTTTATTATTATTTTATCTACTCAAAATCTGTCTAATGTCTGCTGTCGCAAGTTTAATGTCCATGGCAGTCATCATCATCATCAGCCCATACTAGTCCACTGCTGGACATAGCCATCCCCAATTGCACGCCACTGTGATCTGTTTTTGGCTTCTCGTATCCAGCTTCTGCCAGCTATCTTGCGCTTATCATCAGTCCCCTTTGCCTGAGGGCGTCCTACACTCCTAGACGCGGTCTCCACTCGAGAACTCGTTTGCCCCAACGGTCGTCGTGTAATTCCAAAGACGTCCACTGCTGGACATAAGTCTCCCAAAAGACGCGCCGCGCCACAACGATCTTTTCTGTGCCTTTCTCCCCCAAAACATGGATAGAACTCCTTTCACCACACTCCGCGTACCTAGTGCTTAACATGGTGAAGAGGAAATTTCTCATTTTCCTGTTTTTTTATCAACAAAGAACGAGAACTATGGATTAAGTAACTAATTATTTTAATTATCCTCATATCTTAAAAAAACAATTATGGGATTTCCACACTGATTGCAATTAAAATGTCAATGTGACAAATAATATGAGCTCATAACATGGAAATTACTTTTATCCTTAGATAGCTATAGCCTAATTATCACCATAATTATTATTAAATAATAGGGTAGGTATTTGATTTTTACTGATAAATAACTGATTCATTGAGCCATAGATTTAAGTTTATTCAGGCCTTGAGCTAGCAAGTTAACTCCTAATTATGCTAAATGCATCCGAATAGCATTTGTGAATTTAAAAATGACCATTTTTTATACACACATCAAAAGTATCTAGGGATCAAGTAGGATCAATAGATAGGGATAGATTGTAAACAAGAATATATTTTACAAAAACTGATTTGTTTTTACAGTTATAATTTTTAAACACTTAATTAAAAAAAACTGAATTCATTCACAATTTATTCAAAACTAGTGGACTCGACGGACGTTGTCCTGTCTTAACTATTAATATTAATATCTAGGGTGGCCTGTGCCCAGCAGTGGATGTCATTTTTTTCTTTCATAAGAACCTTCTGCTGTCATTAATAAGCACAACAAAGAAAGAATTAGCGAAATCGGTCCACCCGTTCCGGAGTTATGGCATGACAACGAAAAGTGGCTTTGATTTTTATATAATAGATGTGGTGATAAGTCATTGATACAGGCATGGGGAATTAGGTAGGAGACCAATCCAGAAGATTAGATTTGATTTAAATAATTAGATTTTTTTAGAGCTAAAAATGTTCTTGATCCCTAGACACTTTTGATGTGTGTAGCAGCCAATCACAGCTCGTGTTTGTTCTATGACGTGTCTTTCTTGGCGCGCTTGCTAGGGCTGGTTACTGCATTAGATAAATAAACGTCTATCAAATGACACATTGACAGCACTCAGTACTGAAGGTGATAGTTAATTGGGACTTTGTGACGGGAAGCGATGTGATTCAAATGACTTCTTTATTTCTCATTTTCAAAATGTATTTTTCGCTGCAATTATTGTGTTAATGTGGTGGATTTAGTGTAATAATGTGCTGGTGATGAAAAATAATGTAGTGTGAGTGAGAAGTAAAGGAGAGGACTCCTATTTGATCAATTTGTTATTCCCGTGTAATGTTCCACGCAGCATTGAAATGTGATGGTCCACACTCACATTTTAATGTGTCTTGACACGACTTTGACTATTAACGACTTACTATGACTATACTATAACTTGAACACGAAGAGAACTACATTGTATGTGGCAGAATTGTCGGCTTTAAAGCTGAACATAAGAGCCAAGAAAAAAAAAGATAGTTAATTGTTTTTATTGTTTATTTACATGTTACAAAAGTGTCTGAAGTTTGAATGACTTAGCCGAATAATAAAAAAAACGTAGTAAAATATTATTGTGACAGACAGAAGGCACCCTGGAAGACTACTAGTGACATCTAGATAAGATATTTTTGGAGTTTAAAAATTCCCCATTGGGAATAAAACGTAGGCTATACATATTATTCCGTTGTAAAAGCTACATTATGTCACGGAGATCCGCGCAGTAGTTTGTGCGTAAAACAGTAACAAAAATTCATGTATATTTTGATGTTGTCCTTCACCGTACGAGCGTTGCGTACATAGGTTCTGAAAGAGTCCCATTGGTACACGTCCGGACTCGTACCCGCGACCTCCTGTTTGCAAGTCAAGTATCCGACCAACTCGACCACAGACGTTCTTTACATACTTAATACATACATACTTAACGTCGCATCTTTATTCCACAGGCAAAGGCAGAGACAGTTTATTTCCGTCTTAATATCTGACACTTCTTTTTTTTATCCAAATTCATCAATGTTATTATTTTTAGTATTTTTTAAGCCCCGTCTGTTTAAAACGTCACCGTACGTCACCGTAACGGACTAAATCCGTGAACGTTTGGCAAGGTCCTACCTTTACAGACATGCTCAATTTGACCTTTAATATTTGACCTTTACCCATCTTCCTTAAGTTTCCTTGTTTCCATTATTTTTAAATTACCAATTACAGAAACATTTCTTTGTCGGCCGTCGAGACTACATTGTCTTTTTATACTCAAAAGCAATTTATTCTTTTTATTTATAAAAATAAATCTCGGTATTTTTTTTCTCTGAAAAACTTGGTGATGTGTACTAATAAGATTCCGTTCATGTATCCATTTTACGGTTTAAATATTCTGTAATACCTACTTTGTACTTTGTGTTTTTCGACTTCAAAGGTAAGGGGTGGCATCGAGTTTTCCTTTTCAAACTTCGACATTTCCGTCGCACAAAATCGCCATTTTTCACACAAAAAACTGTCCCACGTTTGATACAACCATAATATCCGTTTCATACAAATTTCCCGAAACAAAAGTTCACATTCAACTGGCGTCTCGCGCTAAGTATAAAAGGCTCTTCATTTGAAAAATAAAGCGTTACAGTGCCAAGGGAAATTGTTATTCTTTCTCTCAGTATCACCTTAACCACAAGGTGCAAAATCGGTGAAAAGAAAATTTCCACGGCACGGTACCACGATCAAATATAATTTAGCAAATGTACCGTCGCCTATCTCTTTTGCTCAGGTGTGGCGCGAGTGAGATGGGTATGCAGGAAATGTTCACCCATTTACTAAGCTCCGAAGAGGAAAGTTTTGAATTGTGGTTTTTTTTTCTTTTATGGCTACGATGGAGGTGGAGGACATATATTATTTATTTCCGTATCACCTCGCTATTGGTTATTTTTATGTCAAGTAACGGACTACCTGGACAAAGTAAAAGTAATTAAAAGCGTTTATTGAATTAGTAATGTATGTTTGTTTGGATACAATTGAACTTTGAAGCATATATCGTGAATTGATTGAGCTTTATTATACTAAGACTCGTCTTTGTGACGTTTTTTTTTAATTCCAATATGCTATATCACCAGCAAGGTGGCGGATTAATTATTTTTAATTCACCATTACAATATGTATTTCAAATGAAACGACTTGCTAAGCATAACTTGAAAAATAATACGTCTCTCTAAATCCAATACCTATGGCGGAATTTTTGGTCCATTTAATTAAAAGTTTGTTTTCATAAATCTTTTTAATTTTTTTTTTCTGTGCGACAAGTTGTTCAATTTTGATTACCTACCCAAACAAGCAAGCAGCGATGTGGTCTACGATGGGGCACACTTGTTCATTAGGTATCTGTTCACCTGTGACTTGACGACCTTCAGACTGTACTGCGCAGGAAACACAAGACTCCGGCAAGTTATTCCACATCCTGGCGGTTCGAACTATGAAACTATATGTTTGGTTCGCGTAATTGGTAAATCCACCTGGTATGGATGACGTTTGTCCGTTCTCCTGGTTGTCCTATTGTAAAAACGCGATGGTGGTATTAGGTTATGCAACTCCGTAACACACTCTACGAAATTCACTCGATAGAAGACAGATAGGCTCGCAACCTTGCGGCGATGCTCACGTGGCTGATGATATGAAAGTTTTTATAATATGTCAAGGAAACAATGAACCTTCTTGTCCCCTTCCTTCGCCTCGTCTTGTCTTCAATTAATTTCATCGTTAGAGTGGCAGGTATTTTTTTAACGGTCCCTAGCGAGGCGAATAGAAGATTGGTATAGACGTAATCTTCTATCTCTCAGTTCTAGCAAGGGAATTGCTTTTTTTTTAGATGAACAATCTCATTAGGATTGTCTCCTAGATTTCCTTTAACGTTATTACTTTTTATATTATATAATATCCCGGAAATAATAAATATGGTCTTCAGGTGGACTGGACATGCGTAAAATGGCTGGCAGAATCTGGATACGAGAAGCCTTAAACAGATAACGGTGGTGTGCAGTTGGAGAGGCCTATGTCTACCAGTGGACGAATATGGGCTGATGATGCTGAAGATATAACATATAAAAAAGTTAAAATGTGGATTAACTAGTTGATATATATCACTATGAATATTATGTTATCCTTCACCGTACGAGCGTTGAGTTGCGTACATAGGCTCTGAAAAATAGTCCCATTGGTACACGTCCAGTAGCCGTACTCGAACCAGCGACTTCCTGATTGCAAGATTGATCCGACCAACTGGACCACAGACGCTCTCTAAATATATGCCATTTGCCCACATCCGTAATCCTCAAAAGGGGGTGGACAGATCCTTAGGATCACAATAACCCGAATAAGAGCCCACATGTAACCTAATAAGGAATTAACAATGACAATATGGGCCATCACTTATAAGTTACTCAATACTCAATAAGTTTATTGCGTTCCACAATGGTAGGTATAAAAGGGGTTACATATATGGATTGTACAAGCATTGTAGATCCTGTAGGACACAGCAATTTTTATAGTAAAACTTATAATCTGATCTTAAGTAGTGGTGAGTGTGTGTGTGTGTGTGTGTATATGTATGTATGCATGCATGTGTGTGTGTGTAGGTAAATATGTATGTATGCATGCATGTGTGTGTGTGTGTATGCGTGTGACAGTGTGCTCCATCGCAGACCATATCGCTGCTTAACATCAGGCAGAATGGTGGTCAAACACTTGTTAAATGTGTTTAAAAAAATATTGGTCGTCACTTACAAGTTGCTAGATCTTAACCTGAATAAACCTAAATAAAAAAATACACTTCACGCCTTTAATCCCAAAGAGGGGTAGGCAGAGGCACTTGCTAAAGCAAGTACCCACGGTCCACCAAGCGTATTTAACCCAACGTGACAGGGGGTGAGCCCATCGCCGTAATAGGGTTCACACACCTTGTGGTGTGCGGGTTTCATCACGATGTTGTCCTTCACAGTACGAGCGTTGCGTTTCGTACATAGGCTCTGAAAAAGAGTCCCATTGGTACACGTCCAGTAGCCGGACTCGAACCCGGGACCTCCCGGTTACAAGTCAAGTATCCGACCAACTGGACCACAGACGCACGACCAAACGCAAACCTAAATCTCCATATCTCATAGTCGGCTGCTACGAAATGCCAGGAAGAGAGACAGTGTGCTCCATCGTAGACCATGTCGCTGCTTAACATCAGACAGAATGGTGGTCAAACGCTTGTTCATTATGTTTAAAAATAAAGTTGCTAGCTCATAGCCTGAATAAACCTTAATCTTTAGATCTCGTTGTCGGCTGCTACGAGATGCCAGGAAGAGAGACAGTGTGCTCCATCGTAGACCATATCGTTGCTTAACATCAGGCAGAATGGTGGTCAAACGCTTGTTCATTATGTTTAAAAATAATGTTGCTAGCTCATACCCTGAATAAACCTTAATCTTTAGATCTCATTGTCGGCTGCTACGAGATGCCAGGAAGAGAGACAGTGTGCTCCATCGTAGACCATATCG
>SJJU01006402.1:0-16225 GCA_012932125.1 Conopomorpha cramerella
ATTTCAGTATTTCAGACAAACTATAACACCCTCTATTTAGTGAAACATCGCATAGGGTAGGGATAAACATTAGCCTATGTGATTTTTCAGGCTCTAAACTATCTGTATACCAAATAATACAAGTTCTATTTAAATCTGTTCAGTAGTTTTGGCGTGAGAGCGAGACAGACAGTCAGATAGAGTTACTTTCGCATTTATAATATTTTTACAGAATATATACTCGGTAAACGTTGTTTTACCAATATACATTATTAATAGTGCCCCTGACATTATATGTACAGTCACGTGCGTAAACATGTATACATTTAGTAACATTTCAAAGCCATTATCTCTTAAATTAACGATTGGTTTTTTAGATAAGACTTATTTCAGCGTAGTAAGGAATCTAAAATACCATATTCGTCAAAACCATAACATAGGCACCTAATGAACAAGTGTGCTCCATCGTGGACCACATCGCTGCTTAACATCAGGCAGGTTGGTGGTCAAACGCTTGTTTATAGTGATAAAAGAATCCCATCAATGCTTTATAAGAAAATGGCTTTGAAATGTTTCTAAGTGCATACATGTTTTTACACGTAGCTGTATGAATTATATATATCAGCCGAAAAAAATGTTTACATTACTAAAGACTCAATACGAATTTCTCAGACTTCCTCAAGAAATACAACTTCGATGGTCTCGACCTGGACTGGGAGTATCCTGGCGCTGCTGATCGCGGTGGGTCCTTCTCGGACAAGGACCGGTTCCTCTACCTGGTGCAGGAGCTGAGGAGGGCCTTCATCAGAGCCGGCAAGGGCTGGGAGCTGACCGCCGCTGTGCCGCTCGCCGGGTTCAGGCTGATGGAAGGATACCACGTTCCTGAGTTGTGCCAGTGAGTTGACAGTTGTTATTAACTGATTTTTTAACAGTCATGTATATTTTCGTAAAAATTACCTCTCGGCACAAACTTAGTTGTATGAAGGGACAGCTGTTTACAAGCCAGGGATGCACCCGGCCATCAAGCAGTTGTTAAATTAGTACCAAGTCATATTAATGTTAAGTACTTAGATGTAAGACTTGACATTTTGATAAGGTGCCGGATTCTTCCCGGTTCCTCTGGCCAGTAAAAGAAAATAATTCGAACCGGGGACGATTACTTTTGTTATTAAAATCATACATGATTTTTATCGAGCTTTGTGTTATACTACTGTATACAGAGTGTAAAAGGACCCCGAGCAATGGTCTTAGAAACGTTGTTGGGCTCGTCAATATTGACAACTTTTACTATAACAACAATGTGGGGAAATGAAAAAAAAAATTTCAATCCCCATACAAAATATCATCTCCCGAGGGAAAAAATGTTGTACGGAGATGAAAAAAAAATTTTGCGTTTTCCCGCATTGTCGCCATAGTAAAAGTTGTTCATATTGATGAGCCCAACAACGTTTCTACGACCATTGCTCGAGGTCCTTTTACACGCAGTATCTATCTGTATGTAGTAGCACTTATGACGATGAAATAATGTAATATTATATTTGTTAGATATTGACTGATAAAGATTTAGTAGGGTCTTGGGTTTGACCACGATTTTGCACTTTATTAAGCAGCGATGTGGTCTACTATAGAGCACATAGTTTGTTTAAGTACTGCACAGTCAATCCATGACCTACCTACAACGCATACGGTTCACATAGCCCCAGCAACCTTGCAGCAAGACATGACGACCTCAATCAATGCGGGGACCTCGCTTCCTTCCACCCGGCGGGGCACGTCTCCGTCCGCCTCGTAGCTTCATGCATATTTTGTAGCTGTAACATCGGATGGTTTATTTGCATAAATAATATTTATCTTGCTTATGACGTTTAATCTTTTGCGTCTATGTAAAGTGACTTATCCGTCTATGCAAGCTGAAGTGGCAGTGGGCCGGCCATATTAGCCGTAGAACCGATGACCGTTGAGGAAAACGACTTCTCGAGTGGAGACCGCGTCTCGGCAAACGGAGTGTAGGGTGCCCTCAGGCAAGGTGGACTGATGATATACGCAAGATGGCTGGCAGAAGCTGGATGCGAGAAGCCGAAAACAGATCACAGTGGCGTGCAATTGGAGAGGCCTATGTCCAGCAGTGGACAAGTATGGGCTGATGATGATGATGATGAAAGTGACTTATTAATTTATAGACAGGTGTGACAGACGTATATAATAGTAAGGATGCTAGACGTGTACGGTTACAGTTTTACTTACGGTTACATTATATTCATCATCAACATCAGCATACTTGTCCACTGCTGGACATAGGCCTCTCCGATTGCACGCCACTGTCATCTGTTTTGGGCTTCTCGCACTCATACGTTGACGGAGAACACCTTGATGAAGCCAGCATAGCATAAGCAGCTGTATAAAAGCAAGGGGCGTTTAGTTCGTATACAATATAATAATTATTTTCGATGTGCCATAAGGATATCGCCCAAAAATAACCTTTATGGCCGTGTATTGGAGTTAGCATCTTCCAATCTAGCTTTTTTTTAAAACACATTGAACAAGCGTTTGACCACCGTACTGCCTGATGTTAAGCAGCGATGTGGTCTACGATGGAGCACATCATCATTGTCAGCTAGCCTCAGAAACACAGCCTCAGAAACCTCAGAAATCCTTTCAAATAAATTAGTCCTATTGAGACTCAAGCCAGCGATTCCTGTACATTATTATGCCGTCAAATTTTGCTGAATTCACCCATCATCTCCGTCATCAGGGAATTGGATGCCATCCACGTGATGTCGTACGATCTGCGAGGAAACTGGGCCGGTTTCGCCGACGTCCACTCGCCGCTGTACAAGAGGCCGCACGACCAGTGGGCCTATGAGAAGCTTAATGTGGTACGTACATAAATACTTAAATATACCCACATGCATAATCCCTAACTGGAGAATTTCTTGAGCATTTCTAGGTAGGTAATGTAATTTTCTTATGAAGTGTCATCATCATCATCGGCCACATGACGGCCACTGCTGGACGAAGGCCTCCCCCAATGATGTCCATGAACATTTGGGGCGAAATGTCAATGGGGAATTTTCTTTGACGTTTTTCTGACTGATTTTCGGGCAGAGAACTGTCATTACTGTCAAACTTTGTTTGGAAAGTATAACAGTAATGACAGTTCTCAAATCTGTCAGAAAAACTCAATAAAATTCCCCATAACGCACGCTCGGCAGGTGGATGTTGTGGTTTAAGTCACAGAGAACGCTGCTGCCCGTCCTCCAAAGGGTTACCTCGGTCGCACATCGCCCGCACAAGTCACTACCACGGGAAAAGTTGGGTTGGGGTGACACATGTTTTCTATTCGCAGTCACCAAACGGCTTACATGAACTTTAACTATGCAAAATTTCACCAAAGTACCGTCTCAAAGGGCTTTTTTGTGCATCACATGCACCGCCCGCTCGTCCACATAACATGCATGCACGGAGGAAATGTTATGCAAGAACGTACGATTTTGAGCAGTACAAAAAATGAGTAGCGCAGACGAAAAAGCATTTTGGGCAGTTTGGCGGAATTTTACATAGTACCATCTTACTAATATTATAAATGGGAAAGTGAATTTCTTTGTTTGTTTGTTTGTACGGCGTGAAAGCGGAACTTTGAAATTTTGCAAACGTAAAGTTAGAGGTCCGGATTAAATAATAGGGTACTTTTTATCCCAAAAATTGATATTCCCGAGGGAAAAAATAAAAATATTGTTTGCTTGATGGATGTATTGGAGATGGCGCTGTGTATCGTTTAAAACAAGGTAATATATTGCAAACGAATAGGAATGAGAAGTTTTCTTATAGTTGTCCTTTATACCGCAATATAACCGAAGTCCACGCGGGCGAAGCCGCGGGCGGAAAGCTAATTTTTAATAAAAATGGATCTCCATCAAGTTATGTACGTACGTTTTGGTAAGGTTAAGGATTATCACGGAAGTAACACAGCAATTTTAAAAATACCGGTAGTGGTACGCTCCATACACCACATCTTCATAATATCTATAGGACAAAGTGTATATACTTTTTAAGTATTATATGTAATTAGTTACTGACATGGGTATTAAATATCATCTCAAATGTTTTTGCAGAATATCCCAGATATCGTTTTCGGAACAAAATTCTATTGCAAATAGTCACTGCTCAGTAGTACGATCGCATGAGAGTTGTCGTACAAATTCTATACACTGCTGTTTTTGCTAGAGCAAATTGTGAAATGAAGTAAACAAAAGCGGTACTGAACTTGAATGCCACCATTAATCAATTTCATCACTTCTCGAGGCAATATTAATAGGAAGTTGGCATGTCTTCTTCAAGCAAATATTAAACGTCCGAAAATCAACAAAGTGGGGGCGTGTTTATTTTGAAGCGAGACCCTCTATTTTCCTCTATTCCGTTTAATTTCGTTTTCTACCTACGCAACATGAAAATTTACTTTGCACTTATGAATATTTGTAAATGAGCTTTCATAACAATACGATCCAGTACGAAATGGAGCTCAAGCTAATTTGGTTTCAAAGTATACTAAGCTAACAACATAGTCTAAGATCAAAGCAAGTAAATTAGATTAGGGTCTGTATTCTGAAACAATAAGCACTCAAATGTCGCTTGAAAATATTTTGTCTCTCTTTTACACGATGATATTAGAGCGAGAGAAACGTTACTTCAGCAGATATTAGTATTCTCAGGCCGTTTCATAATATAGGTCTTCCATTTCTGTGTGCAAGTTAAAGAAAATGTTGCAATGAAGGCTTATTTGCATCCCCGCTTAGTTGTGCTCGACTAACGAACCGGCAAGGTGTCTTAACTTCTTAAGATCACTTTGAAGGCTATGGCTATTGATTTTTTGCATTAGTCTGGGATAAATTAGGTTTCCTTTTTGCAGAGGGGCGTTGTCATTTATGACTATATATATTTTGATGTTCTTAAAGTTTGAAATAACACATGGATATGAAATGAGCCCTAAAAAATGTGTGTTTTATTCTTATGAATTATTCAGTTCTGGTTACGGCCCTATAGTACCTAAAAGAAGTATTTTTCAAACAAAATTTTATCCTTCATCCTTGGAAGAGTACGCTCGTCTAAATAGTTGAGATGTAAAATTTTACTCAAAGAAAACATTTCTTTAAACATTCCCTAAAGCGAATAAAATTTAAAAAAATTATAGGATCATATAACATAAAGATCAATTCTGATACATGCATATGCGATCAAAGAGATTATTTGTGAATGTCTGTTCCACCTTTAAACTAGTGTACTCATAAAAACTAATTAGTCTAATTTATTTTCTTAAAAATCACGAATTACGAGTAGGTATATTTAGTCTGGACCATTGATATAAATATTTTTGTAGCTATTGTTCGTAATAGAAACATTAAGCAGTACGTAATTAATAAGCAAACGAAAAGGTTGCAAAATACGCCAGCAGATTCATAAAATAATGTTCTGTAGGTTTCCATTTGAGATCCTGAAGATAATGCCAAAGGGAGCGTGGGCGCTGCGAAAATAATAGGTAGTTACTGCGTCGCTGAAAAACATTTATAATTTGTCTGAGAATAGTTGGAAAGGAGGGTTATTTGTAGTTTTCTCCCGCATAGAATAAAAAGATTAAAAAATAATTATTATCATCCTGACGGATTGTGGCATAAAAAAGTCAGAACCGGTTTTTATAATTGGGAAGATCTGCAGTATCTGTTTACCCCTTTGTCACACTGGCTTGAACTATATTTCACATCCTCTGGGACAGCAGAATGCAAAAGGAATCATTGTACGTATCTTTACCTGCCTTGTTAGCTAAATATGACTATTCAAAGTATTAAAACTCGCATTCTGAAGTATTCTTTGTCTGACTCTAAGGCCAAGCGTAAAAAAAAGACAAATGCGCTTCAAGCATTACATGTGCATTCATTCAAATTATGGGTCTAAGGATAGAGGTTCGAAGAAAACATTATGCATATTTTTTAATCAGAATGTTCAACGTAATATGCAACGTGTAACAAAAACTAATAAACACGCGCTCGAAATTTCGGTTTCCTTAATATAAAATAACCAACCTATAACCCTTTCACAGAACGACGGTCTCCAACTGTGGGAGGACAAGGGATGTCCGAAGAACAAACTGGTAGTCGGTATACCATTCTACGGCCGTTCCTTCACCCTTTCAGCCAGCAACAATAACTACAACCTCGGCACCTACATCAACAAGGAAGCGGGTGGTGGTGACCCAGCCCCCTACACTAATGCCACAGGATTCTGGGCTTATTATGAGGTGGGCAACTACGTTTTCATGTTTTGCCTGAAAGCATCGGTATTAATGACCATTTCTGAATGATGATTTTCCAATACTATGTCATGTTTTTTCAACAATGTGGCAGACTTATTCAATTCAAAATAAAATAGCATTTTATAACTGCATTTTCAACAAAAGGCACTCGAATTGTCGGAATAAAATAATCCGACATTGTGAAGCGGTTGACAAAATGCGCCTTTTCTTTATCTCACCTACATATTCGATATCCAATTTCGGTATTCTGTCAGAATGTATGTTCGAAGCTTTTGTACATGAAGATACCTATTGTGTTTGATGTAGTAGCAGGCAAATATGTAGAGGTAGGTATATAATAATCTGATCTGCCAACTCAAATAATTTATAGTGCGACAAGGATCTTTTGTCTTGTGTACTGATTTATTAATTATGATTGCTTCCCACTCCTGTGGTGTTCTCATTCATGATTTGTATTAGGTGCTTTGTTCACGCTTGTTTTATGATAATATAGAGCAATCAATCACAACAAACTAGCTTGGCTTTAATTTGGGTGCCACACTTTTTAGCTACGTGCCAAAAATATATACATAGATCTCAATACCGCTAAGCGACATCCCTCCCCGCGACGTATCGGTATCACGGTTTATCAATAATAGTTAGTATGCAGTAGATACCTTGATGTATTTATAGGCATGTTAAAAAAATATGTTACGATTTATTTAATTTCTATTATTGTTATTGTTGAAATGCCCTAACAGGGTCATAGACTTAAGATATATGGCAATAAATATATATATATATATATAAATAAATAAATAAAAGATTCTTGTTGCACTGTAGGTATCTATAATTAAAAGACGACTATTTTTAATCAATCACCATTACATTGTCCCTCAGATCTGCACAGAGGTCGACAAAGAAGACAGCGAGTGGACTAAGAAATGGGACGAGCAAGGCAAATGCCCTTACGCTTACAAAGGCACACAATGGGTCGGTTATGAAGACGAGCGAAGTGTTGAAATCAAGATGAACTGGATCAAGGAGAAGGGCTACCTCGGAGCTATGACCTGGGCTATCGACATGGACGACTTCCAAGGTCTCTGCGGGAAGAAGAATCCACTTATCAAGATCTTGCACAAACACATGAGCACCTATAAAGTACCACCGCCAAAATCTGGAAACACCACACCCACTGTAAGTACCTAAACTACCTATATTGAATACATCACTGAAGCGTGATGAAGGTAAAGATTTTATCACAGTACCTTAATATTACAAAGAGAGTAATAAAAAAATTAAAAAGTATTTATTAGAGAACAATGTTGCAATAAATGTTAGGACACTGTTACCGCTATACGTTTCCCTGTGTTGCGGAATCAGAAACATATTTTGTTTGCATTAAATTCGCTTTGAGACAATTTGATAAAATATAGCATTAGTATCATAGATTAATCCATGGGCGATAGAACATGTACGTATGTATTATAACGTGGACCTCCGGGTTTATACAGAGGGTAGGTATGAAATTCTTTGATTTACCGTGCGAAGTCAGTGTTGACATGCCTATAAGAGATGTAGTCTTTGAAACATGCATTTTCCGTTACTAATTTATCTACATCGAATAAAATACTAGTAGAAGTAAAAATATTCGTTATTGTTATCTATACCAGTCTTTCCAGACACAACATGAAGTATATTTCTTTTACACTAATATTGATGATAGATAATTTAATTCACTTTTCACTTCTTTATTTCATTCAATAATATTAAACGATCGAAGAACCTACGCTACCTTCAGTAACTAAATAACAGGTTATTCACCTATTGGGTGTCCAGAATTAGGTACTGGCATCACCCTAGTCTCAGAACCAATTTGTCTCAATGAATGCCCCTCGGAGCCTTGGCAAACCTTAACTATCTCTGTTAGTCCGCTGAAATTCCGCGAGTGACGTGCGAAACGATGATGAATTGTTCACAACCGTGCTTCGGGCTGTGAAAATTTTACCTTGAAATTACTCAAACGTGTTTCAGTGACTATCTAACTTAGTTATAGTCGGCCAAGACTCTGATCTATCACAAGTTGAAGGTCATGTGCATGTCATTAGATTATTAAGGTGCATTTTTTTTCTTGTCACAATATATTATTATGATTATTTCAGTTCCAAATAACCCCTTGTTTTCCGAATATTCCCCTGTTTTCCGTATGTAGGTCCTACCTAGCTTAGATCTTCAATAATTTCGGCTTCTTTCGAGATAAATGTTCGATTCGTGCGATTAGATTTTTGTGACGGTAGAATCCTCAGTCATACACTCTGCGCAAGTGTTCGATTTAGATAATAGTATTCGTATTATTAAAAAAATCCCCAGAGCCAGAACAATAGAATTAAACCTGTAGGTACACAAATCCTTCCGCGTACTGCTCGAACAATAGACGTGGTTAAAAGCATTTTCTGAAAAGTTTATAGAAAGCTTATCTCAAAACGTTAATTTTACCTTTAAGCTGACCTTCAGTATTTAAGAAAATGTATTAACTTCAGGGTCTTAAACACATGAACAGTGTAACAGAGCTTGTCCTTAGCAATACTTACAAAAGAGACCTAATATTCATTCAGTTTCCTCATCGATATATTATTACAATCTAAGCCATAAATCAAATATTCCTCGTGAACGTGGATTCCGGGGTTTGGATATTTATTTCCGCTAAATCCTTCTGAATACCAATGATGATAATGTTAATCTTTCGGAGGTATGAAGTACCAATGAGTGGAGTACTATAGGTAGACCAGTCAACTGAGAGCCTTACACACAAGACGCTATCTCAACGACAAGAGAAATAAGATATGAAATAGATATTGTACAGCTGCAGTAGCTGTACAAGCGGCATAATGTATTGGTGATTGAATAAATATGGCCGTCGTTTAAATATACAGTCCGACAAAGATATTTTGCCAAAGTTTGGTTTCAAAATTAAGCCATTGAGAAGAATTAACAAAAAAAAAATTATTACTGTTCATGAGTCGAAAAGTTGATGGCAATGGGCTGACCTTATGTATGTTTACGATGATGACAGTAAGATATTACACATAGGTAATAAGGTCACGATAGTATAGACCATACTGAGGTTTTAGATAGGACACATAGTGAAAGTATCGGTTATCAACCAATCTTGAAAATCATTTAGGTCCCAATTTATTCTGTGTATAGAGTGAAATATATGTAGCGGCAACTTTTCTTCTGGGGAAATCTCTTTTCAATCCGTTTCTATCGATCCACAGCCAGAATGGGCTCGGCCTCCATCCACCCCGTCAGACCCTTCGGAAGGAGAGCCCATTCCCACCACGACTACCACACCGCGTCCCAAACCTGCTGCCAAACCTGAACCCACGACAACAACTACCAAGAAACCTACAACCACAACTCAGACGACAACGACGGCGTCTTCTGAAGCTGAAGATCCTCCACTGAACGTCATTCCTCTAGAAGATCATAAAGAAGACCCTAACAAAGTCGAGGAGGGACCCGTGGAAGCTGTAAGTTTTTAAATTATTGTATTCATAATTAATGGACTCGACAGATGTTGTCCTGTAGGTATGTGTTTTGATTTCAACCTAGTTTAATTTTCCGCTCAATTTTCTGAACTTTTTCTCCCATTAGACTCTCTTGAATATAACTAAAAATACGATAATCCCTCTCTTATATAGAATTCCCTCTTACTAATTAACTTTGTGTCACTAACATCAAATTTATAACAGGTCTACTGATACTGTTTATTTCGTATTTGACAAGTTTAAATTCGGAATAGTAATATCGCTTATAGGTCATTTATAGGGAATTTTCAAACACCCGAAAATCTAATGTAAATGTTGTTGTTTTCTTTTCATCTTCTGTAAATTACATTTTAGTACGTTAATATCTTAAGGCCTTCCCAGAAATGATATTAGTCCCAAAACTAAAATCCAATGGAGAGAAATCTGTTGTTCTTTTCCTTGGAAGTTACACTGAACACACGCGAAAACGCGAAAAATATCATTTCAGCATTTTCAGACTCGAAAAAAACATGAAATACTTACGTGGGGAAATCCCTTATGGACTCAGTGGTGGGGTTATGTCTTCCAAACTATGTGAACCCACTGAGACGTCAAAGAATATGTTTTGGAACGTACCTAAAAAATATGTTGCAAAATCTCATAGTTCACCGAGCGTTTAGTACTGTCCGACTACTGGGCCAAATACGCTCATTGATCAGTACTCACTCTACAAAATGTTCGAGTAGCAAAAAAGTTCTTTCAAAATACAGAAAGAAATAAACAAAATTATTGTAATCCACAGGAGAACGAGGTCGACAACAAAGCAGTTTGTGAAGCTGAGGCAGATTACGTCCCGGACAAGAAACAGTGTGACAAGGTACAAATTTAAATATGTAAATTGAGAATTGATCAAAAAACGTTCACAAGATCAGCACCCTTGCACCGCACTCCGACTAAGTCATGACAAGACATTATAACGAGCTGCGATTTTCTGAAACAAGTGAAATCAATGAGTCATTTTTAAACTCATGTTCCTCTATGACGTAGAGGTCACTACTACTGTCTGTGTCGATTGTTAATCAGAATAAGGTGCAAGGGTAAGGATTGTTGTGTGTGAAGATCGACAAAAAACACCATGGAGTATTTTTTTGAGAAAATAGCAATCTAAATAAAAAAGCCCCATTGTAATAGCGGCTAATCATAGCGCGTATTTATTCATTTCGCATGTATCTTGACGCACATGATATAGGTTGGTTAGGACCATAGGTTGGAAGGTACCATTGGAGGTACTTTACGTCATTTGGAGTCAACAGTTGGACTTTAGACGTACTAGATTTTCAATTAATCCCTTGGGACTTTGAGCAAATCCTTAAGCTGCCATTTACACCAATTTTAATGTTATTTTTGTTCAGTTTCACTGGTATAACATCTCTTATTAGTTCGTAAGCTTATAGTAATAAATACAGCTAGTATTATTCAGGACTTGTGTCCGACCCTTGGATCCGATTCACCAAGGATCTTATTCTGAAAGAAAATCAATGATATTAGAATGGGACGA
Organism: Conopomorpha cramerella; assembly: GCA_012932125.1. NCBI lineage: Eukaryota > Metazoa > Arthropoda > Insecta > Lepidoptera > Gracillariidae > Conopomorpha > Conopomorpha cramerella. Next base: position 11,351 of record SJJU01006402.1, read on the forward strand.
AGCATACAACTCACTTGAGTAGTATTTGGTTCACGATGTAGATTAGTCTTCGGTATACCTATGTTGGACATTATCGTGCATACAATAAAATATGGAGCATAATTTGGCTCCGTTTTACTTAAGTTATGGTCAAATGTGCAGCGCGCCGGCAAATATTATGAGAATTAAGGATAAGTCCAAGTTATTTCTAGTTATATCCTTAGTATGACTTACGAAGCTAATCATATTTCTCACACCATCAGTATTGGCGGTGCGTCAACGGCGAAGGGGTGCAGTTCACCTGCCAGCCAGGCACGGTCTTCAACGTGAAAATCAACGTGTGCGATTGGCCAGACAACGCCAACAGGAGCGATTGCGGCGTATGAATCAAAATTGTCAATAATATTGAACCCCAGACTGACTGTGTGTGACCGCCCTTATATTTATTAAAGGATCAGTAATTCGTATTTGATTTAGTTGAATCAATGTAATTAGTTTCTGATCTTTTCTTTGTGTTCAATTTTAATATTGCGTTGTGAATGTTTATTCTATGATGTTGATTGATTTTATAGTTTTAGTATGTACTTACATAGGATTTTGTTTTGGAAATCTCTTTGTTTGTTAGTACATTTATTTAAGAATAATAATTACCAGTGTATACCTATTTTCATTATAATTCTTAAAATTATAGAGCGTTACCGGCTCTGTTTGAGTATATTTTATCTCTTCCTTACGAATATAAATGAAAAGAGGTAAAATTTATTTGAAAAACATAATATTGACGAGAATAGTTATTACCTTTTTAAAACGACTTATAATGGACTAATTATTTTTCAGAAATAATAGTTGTACAGAGCCCCAAATAGAGGAAGTAATTCAACAGAAGCATTTAGTTATGTTATCAAATTAACTAAGTAGATATGTCTTATACCTTCACTATATCTAGTTAATTATCTGCATATTATAGAGTACATCCACCTTATATCTACTTATATGAACTCAATATTGTTCACCGGGTATTACGCCGCGAAATTAATCGAAGAAAATTCAGCGCCGTAATACCTGGTTTAATCCATTAAGATAATGTACTTACTCACTTGTTTTTTAAACTACTTTTTGTGAAGTGGTTTCGTGAATAACTTTAAAGCTACAAAAAAACTGTCAGAAGTATGGTCTCATATTATTATTTAAGTAGTGAATTATTAAGGCCCTAGTGATAATTTATAAATAGGAAAAAACACGTCATATTGTATTGGAAAAATAAAATGAGTGTTCAATATTTGCCGTTTTTTTTACTTTATACACTTTCACCCCTTTTAATCTCAAAGCGGGGAAGACAGAGGAACTTGAGGAACGGCTAAGCAATTCCTCAGCGTGATAGGGGTTGAGCCATATGTAGTTGATAAAGGTTTCACACACCTTATGGTATGCGAGTTTTATCAGGAGTATCGTCGTACGAGTATTACGAACAGTACATAGGCTCTGAAGATGATACATATTGGTACATATCCAGTATAGCCATGTCTTGAACCCACAACCTCTCGATAGAGAATACAAGCATCCGAACACTCTGGGCAAATGACGACCACTTATACAAAGCGGAGTCTGTAATACGAGCAAAACATTCAAGTGCAGATATTATAACGATCCCTTAGAGTTACTCTGATGTAGTCACGGTCAGAAATTTCGCAGTTCCTTCTTCCTTATTTAGTAAGTACATACATACATACATACACTTCACGCCTGTCTCCCAGAGGGGTAGGCAGAGACTACAGATCTCCATTTGTCACGATCCTGACATACCCCTTTCGCTTCATCTACATTCATACATCTTATCATACATGACCTCCGGTTTCGAGTACTTTTCACGCCACCTTCGGTCAGGACATCACCAATCTGGTCTTTATATGTCCTTCTGAGGCGACCTCTACTCACCCGGCCCATTACAGCACCCATATAAATCTCTTTCGTCAATCGACTTTCATCCATTCTCTCCATATGCCCAAGTAAGTCTACAGAAAATTATAGAAGTACTTAAAGGGGTCTGTAAAACGAGCAAAAAATTCTAGTGTGGACCCCGCAACCGGTGGACGAAAATCGTCACCGATTGGGTTCCCGCCGACGGACACAAGAAGCGAAGCGCACACAGGAGTAGATGGCGAAACGACCTGGATCGATGAGGGGAGGCTTTTGTCCAGCAGTGGCACACAAAAGTAAAGCTAAACTAAGTAAATACAAGACTCCCTTAAGTCAGTCGGACGAGGTCGGGACACATCTAAGTACATTGTTTCGGAATAAATTTTATGAATTAAAGAAATTATTAACTCTCTATACACTACAAAAAAAAAAAATACTACCTAGTAAAATTGGACAAGGCGACCATATCGCTCAGAGCGATTTCTTCCAGGTAACCTAATTTAAAGATAAGAGATCTTTTCAGAGTTTAAAGGTAATATCCATAGTCAATGTAGCTAACAATGCGATGTGCTGTCAAATAAATATGTCAGAATAAAAAGTGTTTTGATAATTTTAAATAAGAAAAAAAGGCCCGACTTCCACCAATACAATCATTCCACATGCCTCCCAATTATTCGATTTTTCTAAATTCCCCTTGAGTTATCGGGTATGGCATCATCAAATACTGGCTTTCTTTATATGGGAACACCTTTGAAATATCATATTTCCAACAAATTAATAAATATAACCAAAATCGGTTTATGAACAACGAAGTTAACGTCGCACAAACAAACAAAAACAAATACCTGTACCGTATACCGTACGGTAGTATGTGAGGAGTTTACGAATGAGGAGTTTTTTTCTAAAAAAAGCCAATCATTCAAAGATAGTAGAAAATGAAAGAGTAGCAAATTATTTTTTTTAAAGGAAACTCCATACTAATAGATACTCCTATTTGAAGTCGTCCGAAGCTTGTGAGATCAATTTTGTTAGAGAAGACCCTTTTTTAACTCGATTTTGAAAGTCAAACATTACTAGGACATGAATAGTGATAACTAAAATATCTATTCACAAAATAGTTGTCCCTGTTGCACCCACCTTGTATAATTACAAGTTTTCTTGGAAACTACCGAGAAACATTTCAACGACTTTAACAATCCCTGGGCTACTTAATGGTTATTATAATTTTGTTGGTGAAATATAATATTATCTAAGCACTTACATTTTCCCAACTTCGCGAAACAACTTCGTCAAACTTCGGAAGGTTTTATTCGACGCGCCACAAATTGTGACCAACTGTTAATATTAGGTACCCATTTAGGTTTCTATACGTTAGTGTTATATGTATATATTTGTCGGTTAATTCTGCTAAAGTATTTACGACACATACGCAGCAAAATTCGAAACCGTTTTATGAGTCCTTGGTAATTCAACGATGAATAAAATATATATCAGGGTAGTTAAATTCTTTTAAGAAATTTCCAAATATGATATTTAAGTACCTATGTGATTTAACCCGTAACTGCATGATTTTTTTTTTGTCTGAATAAAAACCTATCCTTCTTAAATTATGTGACCTACATCGGGAAAAAAAAATTAATAAAAGAGGTCTAAAGTCAAAACTGCGTTCATACGTATTAGTTGTACCTTTGACAATAATTTAGAATGAAAAATCTGTGATGGGACGGCTATAAAAAAAAAAATTGAGGAAAATTATACTGATGTAGTATTACATCACTATGCAGCTAAGGGTTAAGGGAAATAAATCAGATAAGACTTCTGGAGTAAACAATTTTAATTGATTTTATTTTTGTTAAGTTTATTGATGAAATATTCTGATGGAATACCTATATATAACTCATTCCGCGGTGTTAGCCACGATATTTCCGTCGAACAAATTATCTAGCCCACATATACATACCACCCCAGCCCAATTTTTCCCAACGTGGTGGTCGTAAGAGTTAACCTCAGAACTCTCCAGAGGACGGGCAACAGCGCTCTATGTGAGTTAAACCACAACACCACTGCGATTGCCAACCTGATTATTGTAAGCCTGGCGATTATTGTCATCCCCCCCCTAAATGATCATGAAAATCGTTGGGGGAGGCCCTCGTCCTGTAGAAGACGTCATGTGGCTGATGATTGGGATTTAATATAGGAACGCATCGAATGATGATAGAATTAACGAAATTTGTCGAGTAGGCTTTGAGTTTATTCGTAACTAGTGGACGCCCCGCGATATTTTCGCGCAGTTTTTTCAGTATTATTTATAATAAAAAATATTACCACCAAGTTTTACAACCATAATTCCGAAAACGTTTCTAATATAAAGTTCTACCCTAGACCTTCGTCGTGCGAACCGCCAGGTTGTGAAATGACTTGCCGGAGTCTGTGTTTTCTGCGCACTAAAGTCTGGAGGTCTTCAAGTCACGGGGAACTGTGAACAAGTGTCCTCCATCGTTGCTTAAGATCAGACAGGATGGTGGTCAAACGTTGGTATATAGCATTTTTTTTTCTAGCCTGTATGGTGTCCAACAATATTCCATTGCTCATGATCCCCTGCTAGTTTCCTCCAGTCGCTTTTGAACTCGTCAAGGTCGTCGCGCCATCTCCCCCTCGGTCTGCCCCTACGAAGCCGGCTATCAGCGGGCAACCAGTCGGTGACGACCTTCGGCCACCTGCACGATGGTAGACGGCAGGTATGTCCGGCCCATAGCATTCATAGAATTAAAAAAAAAAAGGTTTATAAGCAACGATATCCTCCAGCGATAGGACACGATAGTCTGTCGCTTTGAAGTGTATTATTAGTGTTCACGAAGGAACAAAAGGAAAAGTAGATTTGATAGTTTTATCTTGGTTTATTGGATTAATTTACAATTAGGCAGTTTTAGTTTTTACAAGCAGTAGTCGTTAGTTTCTTTTTTCTTAAATTGTGAAAAA
>SJJU01006403.1:0-13245 GCA_012932125.1 Conopomorpha cramerella
TTAAAAGGCGTGAAGTGTATTTATTATTTTTACAATGATTTTTCTTATTATTTCGTTTAGAAAAAATGGCGTAATTTAAAACACATTAGACAGGTACCTATTGCAGTGTTGTAACATGCAACACATAATTTTATTGATGATACTAACGAAGCGTAGAGCGTACGTTGTTAATTCACGCATCGATTGCCTTGTGCGTCTAGGGTCAGAGGTTAAATATTACTAAGGTTTTTATCGACAAAATTACGATAATGGGGTGCCCTGTAGAGCTTTTAACAAGCCCTGATTGTAGTGCCACATTGCTTCTCGTCTGACTGATTGACGGACGTCAGGGCCGTAGTGTTGTTATCTACCTCGACTATCGATTATCGACAATTTGATAATGTTACACGTAATAGCGTCTATTTTCACCAGGTACATGTATCGCTCGGCTCTATAACATAAATTGCGCTATTATTATGTCACTTAAAGCGCTTTTGAAATTAAGTTTTATTTGCTTTTATATTATTATGCATCAATGTGTATGGTAGTTGTGTTAAGGCACTAAGCAAAGAAAATATTTTTGAAGAAAGTAGATACTTGGTGTTTAGGTTTTGAATGATTCTGTGTTTTCTGAGACAGTAAGTAAGTACAGCATGCTTAGTAGATGTGGGATTGGGGTGGAGTTGAGGAGAGATTGACTGAGGTGAAGGTTGAAAACTTTGATTTGATGACTCCACAGTCCCTCCTTAGGTAGTCTCTGGTAGAGTTCACGTCTTTAACCCGGTCTTTTTGAAGATTCAGCAGAGGGACATGGGTCCAACATAAAGAAGCCTCTTATGACAACTTATCCTAATCGCTGATCTACCATACATATACACCACACAGAAAAAATATGTGCGTCACCGCCCCACCAGCACTGAGGGACTGACAGACACAACAAACTACGAGACTATTGGAAAAATATATTTTTTTATCACTATGAAGAGGCGTTCGACCACCATCAAATATGTGCATTTGGACTATGGTGTAAAAAGATGGATTTGTCTTGTGGACTAAAGGATAAGGTAACGGGAAGTCTGCCTGCCTGCCGATACCTTATACATTAATGACGGTGACATACTGCCCAATATAGGCCCAAATGTCGGCGAATGCTTCGGGTGGCAACATCGTTGTGGACGGCTAGGTAACTTGGGGCTCCGTGGTGACGCTAAACCCATCAATAGTTCGCCACAGACAGCCTTGCGGCTAGTGAGGATCCCGACAGTCATGGCGACGGTTTCACTATAAAGTTTTCCCGTGCTTAAAGTGCCAGATCCACTTCCATTCGCCAGAGAAATCTCTTGCTCCTCCCCTCTATTATTCCGGTCGGTTTATGCAAGATAGAGCCGTGGAATCGCAAAGTGTTTTGACCACTTGGCGATCGGGGACGGTGGTGTCTCCCACCACTCACCATCGATTGTTATTATACAAATGCATTGCCGAATAATTTTACGCGGAAAACAAATCCTTCGTCCTGAAGCAAAGCAAAACAACACAAAATGATAACCTTAATGTCTTCGTTACGAATTAAAATAATGTCTTTATTTCTTTAAGGAGCGTTTTACGGTTAAAATCAGTGTGAAAGCAATAATGGAAATCATTTGTTAGTGTCCTGTATAGTGAATGATTTAGTAGTCAACACTAAAAAATCCTTTTCATTACATAGTAATCAACAAATTAGATTACCACTCGAGGGAAAATTATAGGTGTAGGTACCGGTAATAAAACTATGCTGACGGAAATTGATCCAGCATTGTTTGTAACTATGAAGATAATATGGATCATTTTCGTTTGGTTTAACTATTATTAGTTGTGATTTCACATCCCTATTTTAAAGGAGCTTTTTGTTGTTGCCGGTCGGAATAAACTAGTTTAATGTTTGATTTATCTTTACGATGTTGCTCCGTTATTACAATTTGGTCACAGAATTCTCTTTTTAATTTTTATAGCATTTAAATGGGTTACTGACCAGTTTTAGTTGGATGATGCACTTGACAGAGAATCGTGGTGTATCAAGGGCATGTTTGAGATAAGGAAATTCTACTAGTATCGTTTTGGACTTGCTCGTATTTATAGACATATTTATTATTTGGTATTTATTCCGTAACTTTTTTGATACCTTAAAATACATGCTTGAGATACAGATTTAATCCTTTTCCAGACTATATTACTATTAGTATGTCTTTTGATGTTTAGTACCTATTAGTACTTTCATATGTAAATTTGATCCTATGTTGTTGAAAAAATCAATTGAATTGAGGTAAAATCGAAAATGCTTTTGTATTCTACTGTTTACTGTAGTATAAAAAAGTATGAGGTTACTATAACCCTTGCAGGAATTAGGAAATTGCAGTGTCATTAATTAGCCCTATGGTGACGGCGAATAGAATACACGTGTCACTACTCCAGCCCATCTTTTCCCGCCGTGCGGGTCGTAAGAAACGACCGAGGAAACTCTTCAGAGAACGGGCAGCAGTGCTCTCTGTGAGTTATACCACAACACCACTGCGATCGCCAACCCCCCTGCTAAGCGTGGCGATTATTGGAACTTCCCCCCAAATGTGTGAAATCATTGGCCGAAATCGGTGGCCCTCGTCCAGCAGTGGACGTTATGACGGGTCCGTTGGTGTACTGGTCAGCATGTCTGCCTGTGCACCGTAGGGTCGTGGGTTCGATTCCCACCGCTGACAGGTGCTTAGGTAATGAGCTTTTAAGTACTTGTTGGATGTGTCTGGGTATTATATTTATATAAGTATGTATTTAAGTGAAAAAAAAAGTAAATATACCTCGTTGTCTGATTTCCATAACACAAGTGCTATAGCTACTTAACATGGGACGAAGGCAATGTGTGTGTTGTTGTAAAATATTTATATTTATTTATATTTATATGTGGCTGATGATGATTGATGATGAAGAAATCGTGTTTCTTAAATATTTTCATTTGCAGAAATGCGGACAATTCAACTGAAATGCTGCCGGGGCCTTTACAAACATGCGTCGGGGAAACACACCAGTATCACGAATGTAACACAAACGTAAGTAGCTCTTCCAACGAATATTATCTTCTCGTCTCTGGCAAAAGAACACATGTCTTTTAAAATTAAGGCGTGATGTTATTCATCATGTACAGTTTTTTCTGGATCGTCTGAAAATCATATGGACCATGGAAACAAATTGAAATAGATCGATAATCGATAATACCTATAAAAGGTTGAGTTCTGGTCAAGTCTGACTTTTGTAAGGTCATACGAGAATTGATGGATGAAAAGACCAATTCGTTATTTTTTTCTTTCACAGCCTTGCATAGGTGTTTTCAGAGAGTCGAGAGCTGAGCAGTGCTCTCAATTTGACGGGAGACCATTCCGAGGAAGATATTACATTTGGATTCCTTATGTCGATGGTAACTATACGAAAAGTCAATTATAAATACATAATGGATATGTAATCTCAGTTCAAATCTTCAACTTTTGTGAGATAAACGGTAAATTTTATGGAATACTTTTTTATATCTCCCAAAAAATTGCTGATATTGTGAAGGACTGAGAGAAGAATAAGATCGATTTGTTTCACATTTCTTTAAAATTCCAATTTACATAAACTAGGTCTTCAAAATAAAAAAATATGTTCCCTTTTCAGTGAAGTAGATATCCATGTCACAGGGTGTGATATTCTGGAGAAAACACGAAAAGTTACTCTCTAGAAATAGTTTTGCGTCAACTGTATTAATTTGATTAAGAGCCTGATGTTTGGTATTTTACTTACCAAATATGTGTGTGACCTAATTGTGAATATCTAATACAATATCGTATTACGAAATTTTGAAACACTTTGCCCATACATTTTTGGTACAATCTCCAGAGACTCAAGAATCTTGACAAAAATAATTTGTTGACATAGTCGTTTCTTTCCTTTATTCGCTGACAAATGGGACAAATTATATTTAGATTACATTATTAATTGGACTTTTCTGAGTTGTGACACCATGATGCCTGAAAAAAATATAGAAAATTATGCCCAGGAGATGATGTCTCAGAATTCTGGGACGAACAGGGATAAACTTGCTTCTAAAAGGATCCATAACCTTTTAACCGTTAATGTCTTCTATACATAAGAGCGTCTGCGGTCCAGTTGGTCGGATATTTGACTTGCAATCAGGATCGAGGGTTCTAGTCCGGCTATTGAACGTGTAGCAATAAGACTCTTTCAGAGCCTACGTACACAACGCAACGCTCGTACGGTGAATGACAACATCGCGATGAAACCCGCACACCACAAGGTGTCAATCCAATAACGGGGTTAGATACGTCACAGTTTACGTGGGCATTTGACTAGTCCACAGTTCACCAAGGGCCGAATGACCCAGTTATGAGACTATTGATCATGAAGTCTATGAATGAAATATATATTTAATACAATATTTTTTTTAAGGAAACGGGCACATGAATGGTATTAAAAGTTTAAAACGGGTATTATAGCGCGAAAATTAACCAAAGATCGGGCTAATCAAATGCCACGTGAACCGTAACGTATTTAACCCCATTATAGGATTCACACCTTGTGGTGTCCGTGTGGTGGTGGGTGTGGAAGTTTCGCGCCAAAATACCCGTTTTAAACTTTTGATATCAAAAATATTTGTTCAATATTTACTTATATTTACTATAAATATACTAGTATTCGTATGTATAATATATTAGTATGTACTATAAATATACCAGTAAGTACATAATAATAATGGGGAATTTACTTTGACGTTTTTCTGACAGATTTTCGGGCGGAGAACTGTCATTACTGTCATACTTTCCAAACACGTTTGACAGTAATGTTTTCCGCCCAAAAATCTGTCAAAAAAAGTCAAAGAAAATTCCCCATTACTGTCGGCCAAAAAAGTGGTCCAATAGTACTCATGACACCTCCTATGTCACTCGAACAATAAGATGACGTTTTTATACTGTAACAAGTAAGAAATTAACTTTACACTTCACGCCTTTTAATCCCAAAGCGGGGTAGGTAGAGGCACTTGCTTAATAAACAAATGCCCACGCTTCACCAAGCGTATTTAACCCAACGTGACAGGAGGTGAGCCCATCGCCGTGATAGCGTTCACACACGTTGTGGTGTGCGGGTTTCATCACGATGTTGTCCTTCACCGTACGAGTGTTGCGTTGCGTACATAGGCTCTGAAAAAAGTCCCATTGGTACACGTCCAGTAGCCGGACTCGTACCCGTGACCTCCCGATAACAAGTCAAGTATCCGATCAACTGGACCACAGACGCTCTAGAATATAAGAAATTAACTTTATAGAGTTTCAACTTGAATGTGTAAGACCAGCTCCTTGGTCGAGCGTACTATACTCTGTTCGCATACCAGGTAACTCTCCCTGCACACTGAACTGTCGTCCATCGGGGCAGAGTTTCTACGCGTCTCTGGCGCTGGTTGCTGACGGCACACCCTGCACGGTGCCGGGACATCGTGCCATCTGCATTCAGGGTACTTGTAAGGTATTGTGGTACTTTTCTAGCTTGTTAAAATATGTTAAACAATCGATAACTATTAGATTTTAACGAGACGTTTGTTGTAGCTGTTGTTATTTGTGGTAGCATTTTTCAGGAACTTCACTAAGTAAAGAGTTATGATAGAGTGAATAAATTTACCGATTTGAGTTTCCATTTCAAAGGTTTCTCGATTCACCAAAAACACTTTAATAGCAGTTTTTTTTATTACATGTACTAATTGTCACTCCCATTCGAACAACCAAAGGTAAATAAAGTAACAAAGTAATAAGCATAGTGAAAAAAAAAATAATTAGAGAAAAATAGTTTCCCATTTACATTATACGGGCATTAGCTTAACAAGTGTCTCTGCCTAACCCTCTATGGAATTAAAAGGAGTGAAGGCAGTTTCCTCATTTGAACCTCAGGTATCGGGTAAAACGGAACCTAAATTTCGAAGGTACTCTCTGTTAGACAGCGAATGAGTTTTATGTATTTTAAAATAAATAGGTAGTCAACTCTCTAGTAAACACTGTTGTTACAAGCCTGTCTTATAATTTGCGGTTCAAAAGGTGTTATTTGGAGAGAGCGCGTTACGTTGTTAGCTGAAACCACACAGGTTGATGTTGATTGGGTGCAATTCTCGTAATATCGTATGTGCGTATTCTCAGCGAATCGTTATGTCGAAGTATCTATATCGCTCGCTCCCTTGCACCTGTACGGAATGATAGAGACGGCGATTCACGCATCGACCAAATAGTTGCGACTACCAAGTAGGTTACAAAGTGGTTACAATCGATGTGAATAGACCATAACTTTGAATGCCCTAGGTACAAAAAAAGACGCTTTTATGGAAAGCTCGAATAATAGTTTTGTACAAAAAACATGAAGGCTTCATATAATAATGCACACAATGACTGATTGTTATCCTAAAACGAGGTAGAGTATGACAATACTTAAATTTTCTTATGTATTTAACGGAGTTCATGACCCTAGTACATATCGAACAACTTTAGGTTTAAAATTTCCTCAAAATAAAACAATCTCAATGTTCGTATTTATTATATTGTGATGGGTTTTTCACCTACTTATGGTTCATACATTTTTTGTATCCTGTATTTTTCTTAGGTCGCCTTTTACGGCGTGTATTCGAAGGAATATATCTGTATTCTAACATTATTTTTTACATTCCAGACTGCACGGGAAAACACTTACATACATAAACATTTCAAAAAATGTTAATATAACAAACAAATGTTCAAATAAAATAATAAATATTTATTACTCGCCTGTACAGTGCCTACTTAAACTCATAATTTTCTGAAACTATGCCCAACTACTAAACCTACTAAACTTAACTAGCTATCTAGGTCCATGAATAAATTTGCATCAGTGATGTCTCCAAGAATCGAATAGTTGTATTGCTATTTGTAATGAAATTTTACCTTCGTCTTTGGCAAAACGCAAGGTGTTTATGAATCCATCAAATATTCGTAGGCACAATAGTTTAGTGTCACAAAACTGAACAGGGCAGGACTTATTCTCAGTACATTGACATTTTAATAGTTCTATTAAGTATAATTATCAGTTGACAATACAATATTTCCACTTTTAAAGAAACACGCACTGGCATATTAAAGCATTCAACCGGGTAATGGGTACCTTTGGTTAATTTCACGTCATAATATCAGATTATAAAAATTTTCTTGTAATATTTTTACATGTGTCACAGCAATATGGACAAAATCTCAGCTTTACAATAAGAATGGTTTATTCATCAACTTTTTGTAACTTATTACAGGCGGAAAGGACTAACCTTTTCCAGCGTTTTGGAAAATACAGACTGTGATCTGGTATTAATGTCAAAACAGTCCGAGTAAAATATAGATTCATAATCATTCACGATTTAAATTATAAACAAAACCTATTTTAACAATACACGATATCACATTTTAAATCGTTTGAGTCTATCATAGGATTTAAGAGGCGAATTTAACCCATTAACGCCCAGATGAATACAATATAATACTTACCCTTCAATTTATTTTGACTTGTATTACCAAGTAATAGAGTTTAAAATAAATTGCCAGTCTCTGAGTACAGTGGGTGCTAATCAGTTAAGGAGGAAAAATAGACTTTAATTAAATAGATTTTTTCCTAATAAAAGAACACACCTCGTGATTCACAACATAAATTAACATACACGGTCACCTGACCCTAAACTAAGATACTCTGTACTTCGAGTTCCAGAGGCTAAGAAAAGTGTTATATCCTTTTCAATTGAGATATTTTTAGAAAAATTAAACATACGTACAACAAAGACCTCATTTCATCATTAAAACATTATATCGCCAGCCGTAGTAATCGATCCTGCGAACATCGCCCTAGAGGCAAGATACTCTAACAAGCACTAGTCCACGCCGGTCGTCAGGCTATCGTTAGATATCAATGTCGAATGTAGTAAGAATTGTACCCCGTCTTCAGCAGGTACCAGAACTCTATTGACTTGGCTTGAATCTGTGACAAGTCCACAATATAATACTTTACAGTCGAGTTATAGCCGCTATTGTTCTCTCTTTGTAACATGTTATGTTAATTTAAAAGGTTTTAGACTGAAATTGTCGAATACTCGTTAATGGATCGAGATTACTTGCGGCAAAATGTCAAATACATCGATAGCTGTCGGTGTTGCAAATTGATTGATTGAATAAATTTCATTTAGTTAGTATTTGAGTCTTTATTTTTATTCAGGGTCGTATTATAGGTTCAATTTGAGAACATAGAAGGAGCTAATAATTGCTTTTTAAAATGGCTGATATTTGATTACTTATATATATTTGCTGAAATTTGTTACTTGCTACTTGGTCATAAAAATAACTAAGTAGCCATTTTGAACACAGAAAAATATTGATCTCTTTATTGATTGATTAAATATATAGCCTACGAGTTAATTTAAGCTTTATTGTTGTATTGGTTCCTTGAAATACGTTGAATTCTTTTTGCGTGAAAGGGTCACAAACATCCATTAACATTTTTGCGTTTATAATTATTAGAAGGATAAAACTTTAAAAAGTAATTTAGGTCGAACATATTCAACGAGATTGTACCAAGACACCAATAATCGTTCACTCATGGCACATGGCTACTCCTATCATATATTGAGACATCAAAAGTGATTGTAAAAATGTGTGAGAGTGTAATGATGAATCAGCCCACTCACTCTAGTCGAGATCTTGTGAAGTAGTATTCTAGTGGCTTGTTTTAATAGCCACTATAAAATGTAACTCAATTTTGTGAAAAAAAATATAATTCAATTTTGTCACCTACTTGTCAATTTTAATGTGGGCCAATCGCAGATCATTGACATTTTAGGTGGTACTTTCGACAAAAAGTGGTCTATCGGTCATAAGACCAATTTAGACAGCTCTACCATGCAATAAAATTTTGTCGGTTTCTTGTGTCGTGTAAACTATTAAAAGTTATGGCTATATGTATGCTATTTTACAAAATTATGGCGGATCGTTTTTTTTTTGCTTTGAATTATTGCTCTCGCTTTGTGTACAAGAAAATTGACCATCTCTAAATGGACCTTTCTCGTCTTTTCTTCAGCTTTTGAATTCGAACTGGAGGTCAAAGTACTTACATAGCCCATGTTTACGATGCACCAAGCTTCAGTGGCGTGCACTGGCTTTTACGACAAGGTAGGCATTCCCCAAGGATTGACACCTATGTATAGGTAACTTTACGAAACATAAGTACCTACCTATCTACCCACCCACAAAACACAGGACATTTGTAGCCTATGTCGTGAGTACAACAAAAAAGGATCTAGCATTAACTCTATCACTAGGTCGTGTAGCCAAAATACTAAGGTAGGCAGTGTCTTTTTGCCTATATGGTGTGCACGCCACTGCCAAGCTTATATATAACCCACCGTGATAGGTGGTGCGATTACGATGCGATGCGTTTTTTTTTTCATAGGTATTTTGATTTACATGGATGCTTGCAATAATGTTTTTTACTGTTGTGAAAAGTGCCCTTAAAAACGATTTTGATCTCTCTATTTCTTTAGTGCAAAAGTGGTTCCTTCCAGTCTTCTAAAACGTTGCTAAGACCATTGCTCGTGGTCTGCTTACACAGTATAGCTGGAGAATCAAGCCCGAAACCAAATCCAAATGCTTACCCCGAAACTACTACCCAATAGTTTTTTGGGAAATCCAGCATTACCTTGTTTTTTTTATCCAAAACTTAGGGATATTGCATTGATCGTCAACCATTCGATTAGACTTAGCGAATGTGATAACGCAACTCTAGCTTTAACACATTTAACGCTTGTCTTTATAATCCAAATGTCAATACAGTAAACTATTAGTCATAGATTCGGCTATAATTAGTGTTTTGCAAATTATTAACACATAATAAAGTGTTTTCAAAGCACTGCAATGTCTGCACTCTAACGGCAATACATAAATAATAATAATTGTCAATAATCAGCATTAACACTAACTTGCAAATGAGACCGTGTTGAAAGGTGATGATGACATGTCAAAATACTTGCACGCTAAGTAAGCATAGGTTTTGGCTTTGGCTTTTTGTGGCACTATGAACAAGCCTTTGACCACCATCCTGACTACGATGAAATAGTAGGGTGTATAGAATTAGTAGCCTTCAGTTTCCTAGAGAATTTACGTAGGTATCACCCTTGTACCACGCGCGACAAGACAGAACAAATACGCGCTGTGATTGGCTGCTATGTCACAATATATAGTGCGACTTAGCTTGTTTCAACCAATCGCAACGCCAGGTATGTCTTGTCATTTCTTTCTTGAAGCGCTTTGATAGGGGGCTGGATAGTTGCTTGAGACAACACGCGCCAATAGCGTGAGCTTGTCTCTTTTGTCCGATGACGCTCTTTTCTCTTTGCCCTTTCAGTGGGGTATTTATCGGGAGCGATTCCACAGTAATTACTGCTTTGACTCTATGTTTCAGAAACGACCTATGAATTTTAACGGACCAATAACATCATAGTATATCCTTAACTTCAGAGCTCTGATTGGTTCATTAAATTGCACATAAGGATTCAAATTTTCTTTGATGATCCTCCTCTTCGAAAATTTGGGGTCTTGGTTTTTTTTTTTACTTAAAGTTGGATATTTGGATAGTTCCGTAGATTCCGAAAGGGGGCAAAGTACGAATTTATATTAAGGATTTCCTAAGAGAGTGCTAATCTCAAATACAAATAACATGGAGTTCACACTTAGTGGGCAAAAGCAGAAAGAGGGCAAGTACCGAACAGACAGCCGCGCCTAGCCTAATATAAAATTGCCCAAACAAATTTTTTGAAGATTTACTTTTTTTGCCTCGAATGTTCTTCTTTAGTATTTATAACAACAGTGTCAGTAGTCAGTGATTACTTTACAACTGTCAACGGCGTGTAATCAACAACTTTGTCAGCGTCGCAGAAACAATGGCTGCCGCAGATACGCTGGTATGTCAACACAAAAAGGCAATAAAGCTCCAAAGATACTAGCGACCTTGTCTAAGCTACTGTATTTGTATGCAAAAGTTTTGGTGAATAGGCAATTAGTTACATTTATATGACCGTATCACATACATAGACTTTCTGTCTCCCAGAGGGATAGGCTGAGACTGCAGACATCCCTTTGTCACGCTCTTAACATATTCTCACGCCCTGACTAGAACCTAGACTATTATCCGGTTTGATTACAACTTCGGTTGTAATACATAATGCTCCTACGGTGAAGTAAAACACAAATATAGTATTTCTTATTTCAAAACATGGCTTGGTATTAACTATACCAACCATATCTAACGGTTAACGAGTGTGACTTCTATTTTTGTATATTCATGTCATATATTGAGATCGTCTGATGTTCATACGAATAATGTAGGTAGGCTACCTTCCGCGCGGTACCTACACCTCCGACAGCCAAATAACTAATACCTATAGCTATCATAGGTACTTTTTCTCCTACTACTGCTGACAAAGTAATCCGCGAGGAGCAACTGTGACCGCATTGAATAGAAGATTGCTTCAGTTGCACACGCGGCGCTCGACGGCGGGCGGGCGAGCGCATTCGCGAAAAAAAAAACACGCGCGGTTCCAAATTCGAATAATTAAGTTTACTTTTTTGTTGCAGTGAAAACAGAGTGACTTTTTTCCAGCCAGTTTGTGTGTTGCAGAAAAGTTTTGTTAGGTTTTATTACCTATTTATTCGTTTTTTTATTTGTTACTCGTGAAGTGTCAAATAAATGTAGAGTCGTATTAGCTTTGCTTTGACACAAAATGTGTAAATTATTAAAAATATATAACCTATATTAACTTATGCATAATAATATAATATACAAATCAAGTATATTACCCATCACAGACGCCACTAAAAAGTCTATTACGACGACATAAATTACACATAATATCGGTAATAACCCTTCAAACAGTGACCTCAGTATTATTCATTATAACAGTTACTAATATGAAATAAACATCAATGTCAGTGGTAAGATCATCGATGTAGGTAGGTTTATTGAAATGTCGGCCGACAGCCGCCGTATGAAATTTAGATTTCGATTTCCGTTAATTTCGGCTCGGAATATTTTGACGCTTACGCGCAGGCGCATAATGTGCTAAATGATGTAAAGTTCGAAAGGCAACGACAATCCGATGATAATTTGATGGGCTGTCAAACAAACTCGGCGGCGGCGGCGGCGGAGGCTGCGTCGGCGCTTCTCCTTTGTCCGGAACAAGTTATCATTCAATTTGACATGTTGATTCTTCGATACTAGTGTGCTTTTAAAAATATATGAAACCATTTTTTTTCTGAGGTTTGAGAGAACGTTATGATTTTTTTTTGTTAAAGTCCAAGAAATCACGGAACATTGAAGTTTTTAGTGATGTTTATTTACTTGTTAGAAATTGTACTCGTAATTCAGTCAAAGAAACCTACTACGGAGTCGCTACAAACCCAATATATGATACTATTGATAGCTATTTTTTTCAAGCTTTAAAGCTCTCTCTTATGAATCTCTTTTATGAATTCAACTACTATTTAAATTAATATCCTTATTAATTTTTAGATACAAGTTACGATCTCACGGTAAACTGGTTATTATGCATCGTCATCATCATCATCAGCCCATACTTGTCTAATGCATCGTATATGTCCATAGGTCCACATAGGCATCTCCAAAGGGGATTTTTCTTTGACGTTTTTCTGACAGATTTTCGGGCTTAGAACTGTCATTACTGTCAAACGTAGTTTGGAAAGTAAGACAGTATAGAAAAGAAAATTTCTCATTACACGCCGCCGTGATGTGTTTTCGGCGGGCGAATAGGTAGCTAATGAACAAGTGTGCTTCATCGTAGACCACATCGCTGCTTAACATCAGGCAGGATGGTGGTCAAACGCTTGTTTATAGTGATAAAAAAGGCAATCATTATTATTACCTACAATTTATGAAATACTAGCTGTACCGCATGGTGTTACTCAGGGATAATGTATTACTCGTATTCTAATAGTGAAAGAATTGTCGAAATCCGTCTAGTAGTTTCTAGTAGTTATTTGAGTCTATTCGGTACAAATATCCATACATACAATTCTTTCCAATTATTATTATATTGTCTAAGTGACTTTCACAAGTTTCGCCAACATTTTTAACCTTGTTTATTCTAGTTTCGACCCAGGGTTTAGTTTAAAACCTAATTGTAAATCACTATTT